>JAWQFJ010027557.1:17500-27500 GCA_034096865.1 Theodoxus fluviatilis | reverse complement strand
GAAAACGATGTGGTCACTCCATAGTTCAAATCCTAAAGTGTATTTTCGACTCTTTGACGCACAAGTACAGCCGTCCTTAGTATATTGTGCTGAAATATGGGGACTGCAAAGACAAGAAGAAGTTGAAAAAGTACAAGTCCTTGCAAGCAAAAAGTTCTTAGGTTTAGATATCAGAACACCGAATCATTTTGCATGTGGCGAATTGGGTAGTTACCCATTAATAATAAATAGTAGTATTAAGGCTATAAAATACTGGCTAAAACTTTTGAAAATGTCCCCAGATAGGTTTCCTAGACAAGCATATGCAATGCTGCTTAACAGACGTATTCCAGAGAAGAGAAAAAACTGGCCCAATATTGTGAAAGATACCTTGTGTAGGCTTGGTTATGCGTATGTCTGGATGAATGGTGGCGTGGGAAATGAGCAACTCTTTGTAAAGCACCTCACACAAAGGTTACAGGACTGCTACCGTCAGTCATGGGACGCTCATAACCACAGTAGCGAAAGATTTGCGTATTGCTCTACCTTCAAATTTGGCCTGGAAAAATACTTGTCACCTCACTATCAGAAAGTTCGCAATACCTTCGTTCGCTTTCGGCTAGGAATTCATGACCTAAGAGTAAACCAACGTTACAATTACCAAGAAAGAAGAAATCTGACGTGTCCATTTTGTAATGCGGTGGGAGACGAGAAGCGTGTTCTCTTAGATTGTTGTTTCTACAGCACACTTAGAGAAAAATACATTACTCCACACCTATATTGTAGTTTAAGTGGGCACTTCAGTCGGCTTTTGAAGAGATCGAATATTCGGATAACAAGAGACGTGGCAATGTTTATATTTTACGCTCTAAAGCTTAGAGAGCAGCACAAAAATAATGTACTGTAATAAGAAACAACTTTGTAGTAAATTACAAGCATCGCTTGAATCAAAATTGACATAAACTATGAGCATAAAAGTGTAAGATGACCATGAACGGACATATTTGTTCGTTCGTTCTCTCTCCAGAGAGTGTATGCCGCTTGGGTAGGTTCCTTTTGGTGATTCGATGGAGTGGTGGTACTTGTGAAAAAAAGTGTGACAACTATCATTACACAAATAACTGTGTCATATGACAACCTTCTTGCATTTCAGGTAACTAATGCGTCATCTGGCAACATTATCCTTATCGTTGTGAATATCTCGCCCAGTAATTCACCGTATTACGGGGGACGGGATACATTTTGTAACCTATCTCTGCTAGAAGAAGCAATTCTTCAACTTCAGGAAACCTTCCCAGAATTGGCACTGATGCCGTGATGGTGTGTGGGGATTTGAATTCCGCATTGGCAACTTGGACATCCAGGACGCGAATGAGGATATGGAGGAAGATGAACTGCCAAACGTAGACTCTGCATGCCCTTCACTCAGACAGAATCGAATGTCTCAGGTTTGCGTGGTGAACTGCTTTGGTAACGTGTTAAAATTATTTGTCTCATACACCAGATAACCATCGTTAATGGACGCACAGTTGGCGACAAAGATGGTCGATATACATATATATCCACACATGGAGATAGCGTCATTGATTATTGCATGATTGCAGGTGATTACACAAACTGTACCGTAGATATGGTTGTTACAGGCAGGGTAGAAAGTAATCACATGCCTCTGAAAATTATAATTGGGTCAAAGTCAGTTAAATCACAAAAGATATTTCATAGAAAAAAAAATCATCTCCAAAGTAAAATGAGATGAACAAAAAGATGATGAACGACAACTAGAACTCGCAACAAAAGAATAGACTCCTCAGTAGAAGCATTCCTTAGTCTATTCAGTTCTGTCATTCTAGCTTGTGCTGAATTTATGAGGAAAGACGTCCTCATCAATACTTCTTCCTTACCTGAGAATAAATCAGTCTGGTATGATTTAGAATGCCAGAACTGCATTGGCTCCTGAGGAATGGCTTCATTTGAAGTGACGTAGTTCTCAGTTGTCATCAAAGTTTTCAGGTTGATCAAGAATTTCGCCGAGTCCTCAGCACAGTTGCTCCCGTCACTGTGAGTAAATATGTGATCCACCATGACCTGGCGCAAGATCTTTATCAGCTGGCCTGCACGGGGGTTGTCCACACGTCCTGGATTCCCTCTGATTCTGGAGGAGAGGTTCTCAAGGCAGTCCTGGTTTAGTCTATCTGTCAAGAGAAACTTGAACGCATGGTGTTCATGAAGGTCTTCCCAGAGGGAGAGCAGAGCGCGGACGGCCATCTTGCAACCGGTCAGACAAGGCAAGGAACGATGTGAGTTGGACTCCACCGCTTCAAGCCAGTTCAGGGTCTCGCGAAGAAAAGCATGGTGCCCTGACTTCTCTGAAATTGCATGGCCCATTGGTTGCTTCGACTTGATGTTTCTGCTGTTGAAAACATTGAAGAGTTTAACTGTCAATGAAGTAGTCCGTTTGTCTGGCGTCGTCTGCAACAGAGTGGGACAGCACTTGGGCGGCGTACCTGACTCGCAAAGCCGAAAATGGGGGAAGTTGAACGTGTTTTTCGGTAAGTTTCGGTGCCAAACGAACACTATTCTTCTTGTCAAAATTGTATAGCCTCTCAATGTGGCTCCATGAAATTGTGACGCCATTGAGGACAAAACCTTTGTGTTTGAGGTTGTTTCTGATGTTTTTTAGGAGATGAGGAGGATCATAGATGACATGCCGCTTCTTTTCCTTGTGCTGAAAGTAGGGATGGTGCTCTGTCACATGTATGTGTGTGTGTGTGTGCGCGCGCGCGCGCGTGCATGTGTGTCTGTGTGTGTCTGCGCGTGCATGTGTGTCTGTGTGAGCGTGTGTGCGCATGCATGTGTGTGTGTGTGTGTGTGTGTGTGTGTGTGTGTGTGTGTGTAAGGCAGCTTACTGGGGCAAGCCGGGCTAAGGGAAGCAAGATGACACCATGAACGTTTGTCAAGTATTGCTGAAAAGCCACGCTATTCAGGTTGAAAGGAATTATACTCACACAAGAACACGTGCATTCAGGTTGAAAGGAATTATACGCACACATGCACACGCGCATTCAAGCTGAAAGGAATTACACACACATATGCACACGTGCATGCAGTTTGAAGGGAATAATACACACACATGCACACAAGCATTAAAGCTGAAAGGAATTATACACACACATATGCACAAGCGCATTCAAGTTGAAAGGAATTATACACACACATGCACACGCGCATTCAAGCTGAAAGGAATTATACACACACATGCAGACGCGCGTGCGCATGCGCTGACACCAAATTAAGCTACAGACTGTCGCCAAAGACCATTCATGACTTTTTGCTTGCTGCGATACAGTTTGTTTCTCACAGCTCTCGCCATCTTTTCGAGATCTTTTTCCTTTCCCGATGAACTGGTGGAAGGCAGACTGCACGGAAGGGCATCGCAGAGTAGGCTCAACTTGTCAGCATTTTCTTATTTTGTTTTGGAGCCAGAGCCTGTGTCAGGAAGGGAACATCTTTCCCGAGGGTAGGGTCTTTTATTTGTAACTTTGTGCGGCGGGTTAGGCATATCAAAAATAGTTGGAATAGCATTCCAGACCAGTCTATCTTTTTCAGCTGGACGAATGAATTGATTTGGTTCAAAATGGTCACTGCACAGGACAAGACCAGCAGTAGACAGATGAGCAGCACTTTCCCCCATCAAATCTTGACGTCTTGAATTTTGCACCCATTTGCTACATCTTGTCTCGTCTCGGGGGAAGCGGAAAAAAGATTTTCCACGACAGCCGTGTCTGGCATTTGAACACGATATTGCAGCGCAGTTTTCTCCTCCGTGCCTTTGTCGCTTCATTTTCAGCTATGAGAGAATGAAAGCGTCGATTCTAATTCCAGCTAGAAACACCACAGTGTTCAGAGTTATGCGAGTAAAAGTTTTCTAACCTATTGACGCCAGTCGCTTTTTCCATGGATCCAATAAGAATGGATTGCTGACTGTGGCGTGTAGAGAAATAAGTTCGCCGATAGCCTCGTTATCAATATTGTTCTAATTGCACTTCCGGTTGCTCCGCTTTCAATGGCCGATGCCTTTGTAAGTGTAAACACCAGGCGAAAATCACGATTTTTGTGTCTTAGTTTTAGCCATCTGAATTTTTTTTCGGCATAAGTTGGTGGGAAAATGTGTCTAGTTTGTATCCCTGTGTTTAGTTTTGTTGTCAGCCATTTCTGAAACGCCTAGTTACTTCCAGAGTCAACCACAGTGTGTTGCGAAATGAGTGACATTAATGACAGTGATACAAGAGCTGCCGTGGTTCCTAAACCAATATCAAGAAGGGCAAACAGTACTTCAGATGGAGCCAAGTGTTGTGTTGTTGATTGTAAGGTATCATCAGTGGCATGCAGGGGACTTTCTTTCGTTGGAATTCCAAGAAAAGGTGTCAGTGAAGCGAAAGGCAAATGGAGATCAGCCATCATTGCTAAAATTGATCGAGTGGACGAAGCATTCAACCCAGACATGGCCAAGATCTGCAGTCGACACTTTGACGATGCTTGCATCAAACGAGGTACGTTTCTTTCATTACAATTTGTGTCAGTGAGATGTGGATGTGTTAGACGTCTTTTGTCTTTGAAATCAAACACATCTTCACCTCATCTTGGACAGAACAGCGTACATTCTTGAGACCTCATTCATGATGTAATGTCCATGATTTTGGGATACTAGTGTCGTGTTATCATGTTTATCACTTGGTTTCGCCTGCGAGTTTATCACTTGGTTTTGTCTACGCATTATGCGCGCATGCGCCGGGGCAATTGTTGGGCGCCATGTCTAGTCCTGGAACACGCGGAATTATACTGTAAGAAGAAGTAGTAAATTCTCAAAGTTGAAATACTAACAAGCCTCCAGTCTTTATTGATTGAAGAAGTACAACGCTCGGAACACAACATGGTGGCAGCGGTGGGATGCAACAGCGGTGAACTGTGAACTGTACGCGTGCTGAACGAACTGAGATCCTAATCTCGCTGCGGAATTTTCTAGAACCGGTTTCACGTGGTACTGGTCTAAGGAGAAACAGTGAAGATTCAAGATGGGTCCGTTCAAGCCTCCGGAAAACTTCAACTTCAGCAATCCTACAGCATGGCCCGAGTGGAAGCAACGTTTCCAGCGATTCTTCACGGCTTCAAAGCTGCACAAAGAAGACGCGGAAATCCAGATAAGTACTCTTATCTACGTTATGGGTGCAGACGCAGAGAAGATTCTGACGTCTTTTCAACTGTCGGAAGAAGAAGGAAAAGTCTACGCGACTATTCTGGAGAAATTTGATGGCTACTTCATTCCGCGAGTAAATGTCATTCATGAAAGAGCCAGGTTCCACTCATGCAACCAGAAGCAGGGGGAAACCATAGAAGCCTACGTGAGAGAATTGTACGATCTGGCAAATCTAGCACAGATACCGAACAAAGACGAAGCAATCCGAGATCGTCTTGTCCTTGGAGTCCTTGATCGCGAGCTCTCAGAAAAGCTCCAACTGACACCGACACTGACACTTCAAGATGCCATCACTGCAGCACGACAATATGAACAAGTAAAGACACAGCTAACAGAGCAACGCCAGACGATCGATGCAGTCCACAGCGGCAGAGGGGCCAGTGGGGGCCATCACAGAGGCGGTAGGCGCAGCGGTTACAACGGTAATCGAGGTGACAGATCCGGCAGTCATCATCCACAGGGCGGCGGCTCTGGCCATAGGGGCGGCGGTCAGCAGAACCAGCATACCAGTGGCAGTCCACGCGGCCGTGGAAATCACTTCTCGCAGAGAGGGAGAGGAGGATACTCATCATCATGCTCAAGATGTGGTCGTCACCATAGCAACACAGAGATCTGTCCTGCACAGGGAAAAAGGTGCAGAAATTGTTCAAAGCCAAACCACTTCGCAGCAGTATGCAGAAGCAAATCGATGCACTCAGTGGAAGAGCACCACTACGACTACCAGTATGAAGAAAGAGGAGGAGAAGAAGAGGACGAAGTACACAGAGTGACACAAGAAGAAATCTTCATTGGGCCAGTGAACAGTGGGACCAACAACGAACCACCGTGGACTACAGTCTTGACAGTTGAAAACAGCAAAATCACGTTCAAGATCGACACAGGGGCAGATGTGAGCGTCATTTCGGCAGCCCAGTACAACAACATGAGTCCACGACCGCAGCTACGGAAATCTAACACGATTCTGCGCAGCGCTGGCGGCGTGATGGAGTGCCTGGGACAGTTCGAAGCAGTCACCAGAGTCCACGATAAGCCATTCCCACTTCGGATCTTCGTCGTGAATTCGAAGACCGACAATCTTCTCAGCCGAGAAGCGTCAACAAGGATGGGTCTCGTAAAAAGAATCGACACCATCGACAGGCTACCCTTCGGTGCACTGGATGAGAAACCAGTCGACTGCACCCCAGTGAAAATATTGCTGAGAGACGATGTACAACCTTACAGCCTACACACAGCGCGCAGAATACCAATACCACTGTTGGAGAAAGTCAACAAAGAGTTGGCCAGGATGGAAGCCAAAGGCATCATAGAAGCAGTGACTGAACCTACAGACTGGTGCGCTCCCATCGTACCAGTACTGAAAAAGTCCGGCGACGTGAGGATTTGCACAGATTTCAAGAAGCTCAATCTGGCTGTGAAGCGGGAGAGGTACATCCTTCCAACCCTCGACGACATTCTGCACAAGCTATCGGGGTCAGCGTTCTTCAGCAAGCTCGACGCGACTTCAGGCTTCTGGCAGTTGCCTCTCGACCCTTCGACAGCAAAGCTCACCACGTTCATAACCCCAACATCCGGGAGATATTTCTACAAGAGACTCCCTTTCGGAATATCCTCAGCGCCTGAGATTTTTCAACGCACAGTCGAAAACATCTTGAAGGATCAGAGCAACGTCGTCTGCTTCTTCGACGATATCCTCGTCTACAGCGAAGACGAGCTGTCCCATGAGCGCCACCTGGGCGGCGTCATGAAGAAACTAGCCAGTGTCAACCTCAAGCTCAACCCAGACAAGTGCGAGCTGAGAAAGCAAGAGATCGAGTTTCTTGGGCATCGCATCAGCAAGAACGGAGTCTCTCCAGATCCGACCAAGGTTGAAGCCATCACCAACATGCCAGACCCCACCAACGTGACGGAGTTGAGGAGAGTTCTGGGCATGATCAACTTTCTGGGCCGATACTTGCCGAACCTGTCGACAGTACTGCGGCCAGTGACAGAACTTTTGGAGAACGACAGAGCCTGGTCATGGGGGCCAGCGCAGATCAAAGCCATGAGTGAGGTGAAGAAGATGCTGACGTCAACACCCACACTTGCCTTCTACGACCCAAGAAAGCCCACAACAGTGAGTGCAGATGCAAGCAGCTATGGAGTAGGTGGAGTCCTGCTACAGCAATACCCTGACGGAATCCTCAAGCCGGTAGCGTACTGTTCACGTACCTTGACACCCACTGAGCGCAGGTACGCACAAATCGAGAAGGAAACTCTCGCAGCTGTCTACGCCTGTGAGAAGTTCAGCCGCTACCTGGTTGGCCTGTCCAGTTTCAAGCTAGAGACGGATCACAAGCCTCTCGTCCCCATCATCAACTACAAGAACCTTGAGGATACCCCAGTCAGATGTCAGAGAATGCTCATGCGACTCATGAGATTCAACCCCATCGCAGAGTACGTGCCGGGAAAGCAGCTCGTCGTGGCAGACACTCTTTCTCGCAGCCCACAGAAGTACAAAGAAGAAGATGTGAGCAGAGTGGAGCTACTCATCGAAGACGTGGCAGACTACGTCGACAGCGTGAACCTGTCCTGGTCCTACCACATGCCGGACAAGAAACTGAAAGAACTGGCAGAAGAAACCAAGAAAGACAGTTTGATCCAAGCAGCATTACACTACGTGCGAGAAGGATGGCCAGTGTACGCGTCAGATGTTGAGGAAGGACTGCGTGATCTCTTCGAAGTCCGCGGCGAACTCAGCGAGAACAACGGCCTGCTCACCAGAGGCAGCCGCATTGTTACCAGACCAATCCGCTTCCAGGATAACTAAAAAATTTTTTAACATTGTTGGAATGCAGGACACATTGATCTGAACTTTTAACTTTTAAAGTGAATTTATCTCCCTTCTCGGTTATCACAGACTCTAATGAATAACTAGCCACTGGGCTGATTTTTGCAAAATCTCAAAGAGGGGAAGATGTCGTGTTATCATGTTTATCACTTGGTTTCGCCTACGAGTTTATCACTTGGTTTTGTCTACGCATTATGCGCGCATGCGCCGGGAAGATTGTCGGGCGCCATATGTCGAGTCCTACGCACGCGGAATTAAACTGTAAGAAGAAGTAGTAAATTCTCAAAGTTGAAATACTAACAAGCCTCCAGTCTTTATTGATTGAAGAAGTACAACGCTCGGAACACAACAACTAGAAAGCCCATCCCAAGAAAATGTAAGCCATGAACAGCATTAATTTATCAAAGCTGTATGTTGATTGCATCAATAGGTCGTGAACGCGCTTACATTTTACAAATGCAAATGCAGGTCAACCCATTACACGCCGAGCATCCAAGCTTCGCGCACTTCTATTTATAGCTGACGCACGGACCTCAGCGACACCAGGAAAGATTAATTATACATTGTTGTCCTCGAACCTGCCTGCTGTTGACATTGTTGACCAAAGTGCTTTGTTTTCTGTCAAAAGTGGAATGAATACCATTTCTTTACTGCAAAGAATGTATGTATGTATGTATGTATGTATGTATGTATGTATGTATGTATGTATGTATGTATGTATGTATGTATGTATGTATGTATGTATGTATGTATGTATGTATGTATGTATGTATGTATGTATGTATGTATGTATGTATGTATGTATGTATGTATGTATGTATGTATGTATGTATGTATGTATGTATGTATGTATGTATGTATGTATGTATGTATGTATGTATGTATGTATGTATGTATGTATGTATGTATGTATGTATGTATGTATGTATGTATGTATGTATGTATGTATGTATGTATGTATGTATGTATGTATGTATTTTGGCTCTTATATAGCGCCAATCTCACACCCAAAGGCATGCTCAAGGCGCTCAACACGTTCACCCTTTGAATAAAAGAGTTTTTAGCTGTAACTTGAAAGTCTGTATTGAAGGAGATTCCTCAGTCTGTCTGGAATATCGTTCCAGAGTTTCGGTCCAGCATACGAGAATGCTCTTTCTCCATATCTCTTGGTGTTGTAGCGTGGCACATGGAGTAATGACTGCGCCGAAGATCTGAGATCCCTCACAGGCTTATAAGTCTTGAGGAGCTCAACCAGATACAGCGGGGCTAAACCATTGACGCACTTGAACACATGACACAGTGTTTTGAACACAATACGTTGGTGGACAGGCAGCCAGTGTAGCTCTCGAAGGATGGGTGTTATGTGTGTCTGGGATGCCTGCAAATGTACTTACAGTTCCAACTGATGGAATAAATTGTCACTGTTTGAACAATTATCTGTTTTACTTACCATGAGAATTCACTCGACAGTGGCGTCCGCAGACGAACTAGATAGCCTGACCAAGTGATTTTTTTAGTCAAAAAGGCTATGTTCTTTTTTGTACATGGCTTCGATAGGGATGACCCCATCGTTTTTTCAATTTGTCTCCGCTGTTGGACGGCCAATTGGACATACTAATTTTAGTCAGCGTGCAAGGATAGCTCTAGGATCTTGGGCTGTTACATATGCATAGTGCATACCTAACATTTCCTTCATGGGAGTCAGATTTTGCATTATAAAGAGGTTCAGGTTACACCTATACCTGAAAGCTTTTAGTGACCATGGCAACGATCGATATTTTGTTGGCCTACTGGGGATTTGCTCAAGATTTCAAAGACCTGGTATTGATTTTTGTGTTTGCCTGGCACAAGAGCTGAATAATTGATAACGTTAATCCTTCCACGGTTTCATTCAACCTTGCCACACCAAAGAACACACATTTTACTAGGAGCCTTCAGAC
>JAWQFJ010027557.1:0-10000 GCA_034096865.1 Theodoxus fluviatilis | reverse complement strand
GAAAAGCCCGGCTACTACCACCATTTTATTTTCCAAAAAAGTTTTCAGCATCAAATATTTTGACATTTTTATGTGTTCCATTGGAAAAGGAGGGAGAGGGTGGTGATGGTGGAGGAAAGCTGAACCAAAGTAAGGGTTAGGCAGACGTCAGTGCAGAAAAGGTTGAGAACAGGTGAGATAGGAACCGGACTTGTAATTGTGGACGTTGCAATCGGAATTCGAAGGTAGGAGTGCACCATCGAGTGGCGGACAGGTACGCGCGAAGGAAGGAGATTAATGGCTGACGTCAAAGCATTGATGTCCAGGTAAGTTTCAGGTAGGCAAGGACAGCTGAGGATTCAATGATTAGTTCATCGATATTTCTGCTCGTTAATCCTTGAATGCAGCATGCTTCAAGCGCTCCACGTGTGAGGCTGAACGAAGCAACATTGTAGAGAAATGAGAGGGTGGACATCCCAGACTGACCACTGCACGTGACCATAAAACATTGTTAGTTCTGCCCGTCAGCGATATACAGGCTGACAGGAAAGAATAATAGATATTCGATTAGAGTCTTCTATCTAACTTGCTCGATGGATGCGTAAGCACTGCCCCGACCCGTCGTCATCTGGTTTTTTTCTACCTCCTCCCTTCACTCACTCACTCACTCACTCACTCACTCACTCACTCACTCACTCACTCACTCACTCACTCACTCACTCACTCACTCACTCACTCACTCACTCACTCACTCACTCACTCACTCACTCACTCACTCACTCACTCACTCACTCACTCACTCACTCACTCACTCACTCACTCACTCACTCACTCACTCACTCACTCACTCACTCACTCACTCACTCACTCACTCACTCACTCACTCACTCACTCACTCACTCACTCACTCACTCACTCACTCACTCACTCACTCACTCACTCACTCACTCACTCACTCACTCACTCACTCACTCACTCACTCACTCACTCACTCACTCACTCACTCACTCACTCACTCACTCACTCACTCACTCACTCACTCACTCACTCACTCACTCACTCACTCACTCACTCACTCACTCACTCACTCACTCACTCACTCACTCACTCACTCACTCACTCACTCACTCACTCACTCACTCACTCACTCACTCACTCACTCACTCACTCACTCACTCACTCACTCACTCACTCACTCACTCACTCACTCACTCACTCACTCACTCACTCACTCACTCACTCACTCACTCACTCACTCACTCACTCACTCACTCACTCACTCACTCACTCACTCACTCACTCACGCACTCACTCACTCACCCACTCACCCACGCACTCACTCACTCACCCACTCACCCACCCTCTCGCCCATCTCTCTCTCTCTCTCAGGGCCGGATCTAGGGGGGGTGCTGGGGGTGCTCGAGCACCCCCCCAAAAAAAAAAAAAAAAAAAAAACCTCCGTGGCAGCCGGGAGTTGGGGGAAGGAGGGAGGGGGGGGGGGGTGGTTGCTCAAATATGTTGATCTACTTCCCACCTCATCGGATATCGGCACACTTTGCTTGGTAGCAGAGACAGTATAGTTAGTAAAAAGCTTGGGAAGGAGGGGGGGGGGGGCTAAAAGATGCTGGGCCCAGATGCTGTACTACTCTCCACTTGGTATAAGCACACTCTACTTGGCAGCCAAGGTAGCTGGGGAGGGAGGGGGGGGGGGGGTGCTGCTATAATTAAGATGCCTTCCTTTTGCTACTCGCACAGACAAATCAAACCCGGGCAGAGACAGGAAGAATCTGTGACCAAACAAAAACTCTTGGAAATGACCGCACTGCCAGATTGCACAGATTTGCACCATTTTTCTCAAAATTTTCCGGGGGGGCATGCCCCCGGACCCCCCTAGAGGTGCGTGCCTGCTTCGCAGGCACGCACTCGTGGCTTCGCCACTTCGATGAGAAGACCCTAAAACAATTTTAAGCACCCCCCCTCAAAAAACTCTCTCTCTCTCTCTCTCATCCATCTTGCTCCTCATCTCTATCTCTCTCTGTTTCTCTGTCTCTCTCTGTCTCTCACTCGCTTTCTCTTTTTTTCTCTCTCTCTATCTCACTCTGTTTCTCTGTCTCTCTCTGTCTCTCACTCGCTTTCCCTTTCTCTCTCTCTATCTCTCTCATCCCTCTTGCTCCTCAACTCTTTCTATCTCTATCCGTCTCTCTGTCTCTCTCTGTCTATATCTCGGTCTCTAACTCTGTCTGTCTGTCTCTCTCTCTCTCTCTCTCTCTCTCTTTCAGTCTCCATGATCAATCCATGATCAATCCATGAACAAAATGAAATCGCCCACCCACCATCCCATCCCCCCCATTTCCCTCATCCCCTTCTGGCGCCAAAACATAATACATCTATAAATATCGTCCAACAGAAATGTGCACGAACATCTCTTTGTGTCGACATAGATGCTATCCCGGAGACAAACGATTATTGCCGTGACACCTCTCTTCACCGCGGCCTGCTTGGTTTCCATCTTGTCGATATGTCTTGTTCCCCGTCTGTCATCTAGGACCATTGAGCCAGGTCCTCAACGATCTTCTCCCATCTTTCGGAACAGATGTTGCATGACGTCGTTTCCTGTTTGCATGCAGGTCGCGGGTTCAGTCCCCGCCTGTCTGTCCTTCGCAGTTTCTCGGCTGTGAATATAGAAAGGAGTTATCAGTCATTTCATTGTTCGCTTCACCTAGTCATCACTTGACTTACAAAGTGCGAACACACTAGAAAATAGCATGCAGTAAGCCTTTGTTCCATTAAAACAGTTCATGTTTCCCTCAGTGTGATGTTCTCCGTACGTTCATAGGACATGATGTCGTAAGCATGGACCAGTTTCAGTCACAATAATTAACGGTCATTACTATCATCTCTCACCATTTAATCAACAATAAACACCTGCTTCCAAGCAATATGTGTACTCGTTGAGTTTTAGAGTTTGTTGTGAGGGTGGTGTAGTTTTTTTTTTGGGGGGGTGATGCTATTGTTTTTGTTTGTTGGTTTTTGTGGTTGTTGTTTGTTTATTTGTTTGTTTTGGGGGAGAGGATGGCTAGGAATGGGATTGGGGGAGGGGTGGGGGGTGAAGCATTTCAAAATCGCGTTAAACAAGTTTTACCTGTTTAAAAAACAAAGTGAATTCATCAAGTTTGGAGGAAAATTGTGCTGTAACGATTCAACACCCAGATGTGGAAAATCAGACACTATCTAAACACCAGTATCCTTCTCTATACCAAGGCACTATCCACCATTCTAACCTCGACAGACGAAGTGCTTTTGCATTGCGTCCAAACGACTGCATAATCGACGTGCGTAACTAAAAACTTTGCGTGTCTGAGTTTACTGCGTCAGGCCACACACGTTACATGTCTCTTATTACATCAAATTACATTTACTGGAGCATGTCACGCACGTTACGTGTCTCTTGTTACATCAAACTAAATTTACTGGAACATGCTACACATGTTACATGTGTCTTATTACATCAAATTACATTTACTGGAGCATGTCACGCACGTTACGTGTCTCTTGTTACATCAAATTAAATTTACTGGAGCAGGCCACACACGTTACGTGCTTGTTATAATCTTATATTTATTTCACTGGAGCTTGATACACGCGTTACGCGTATATTACGATCTTAATCAAAATTTCCTGGAGCAGGCACCACGCGTTACGTGTCTGTTACGATCTCAGTCTAAATTTACTGAAGCAGACACCACACACGTTACGTGTATGCTACGATCTCAGTCTGAATTTACTGGACCAGGCCACACATACGTTACGCGTCTGTTACAGTCTCAAAGTTTACTGTTACAGGCATCACACACGCTACGTGTTTGTTCCGGTATCAATCAAAATTCACTGGAGCAGACATAACACACGTTACGTGTCTGTGTTACGAACTCAATCACATTTTACTGGAGCAGGCATAACTAACGTTACGTGTCTGTGTTACGATCTCAATTAAATTTACTGCAGCAGGCTATATATACGTTACGTGCAAAATTACCCGCAGCAGGCAATACACTATCTACGTGTCTGTGTTACGATAGTCTAAATCTACTGGAGCAGGCAACGAAAACCCAGCAGCTGAGGGTTCCAACTTGTGAGTGGGGCATCGAGCCTCACCGGCCGCATGTCACAGTTTAGTGTAACGTCACCAGTGTAGAGATTGTGGAAACCATGCTTTCGTAACTGTGTGACTCGGACACGTGTATCTGTACTAGAGCTGCATTTTAATGTTGAATCCTTCAGTCGCATACAATAATCATGCATGCGGTATTACTCAGTTGGTTCTGAATGACACTTGCTTTGCCGTCTGTCGAGGGAGAATGAAAAAGTAAACATCTGGAGTTTGCGACCACGGTGCTTGAAATTGCGATTCAAGTCCGGGGTAGGCAATTGGCAAAGGCAGTTGATGGCTTTCAAGTGGTCAGTACATTTAGACTTTGTCTTGGGCGAGTTAAGTCGTGTCGCCCTAGGTTTAATTTAGACGTGCATTTACATGTATTTGGAATTAAACCTATGATCACTATAAGAACAATAACGGCGTTAACCCAAGCCAGTTTGCCGGTTTGATAAAAACCTTTTGCTAATAATGACGTTGACTGCTGTGACTATTCTTTTTCACTTCATTACTAACATTTCACAGAACCAAGCTGGTTTGTCCTGAAGTCAACGAGTATAGTCTATAGACTCGTATGCGGACCAGGGCGCAGGTAAAAAACAATCAAAAACTGTAGGCCTTTTCACAGACCTGTATGAACAATCAGCCAAACGAGGGCGCCCCATCCGTGTGCCGAGTTTCACGTGAAGTAGAACAATTACTTTTCATGACAGAAGAAAAGTACGTCCCTCCAAATCAACTCATGTTAGAAATGTCACTGATCATCAACTATTGCCTGTGCAACCAAACATGTCGGTTTCAAGGGCCAGTATTTAAATCGCTGTGGTAGTACTATTGATTACCAATGGATATAATTATTTCCGAGTTCTCCATGTGGAAAGCGGTAACACTAGTGTCGTTGACTGCACACACAGCCGGTATCATGCATGCCTTCGTCAAATTATTCGTCTTCGTCTAAATCTCTGTGTAGGTAACCATCGCCTATTACTGAATGTACCTCTCCACATTAAGTAATGCAGGTTCCAGAAAACTTCCTAGCAATTCCAAAAGCATTTCCTCCAGTAGATGTACACTGCAACATATACTTCAACCATTATAATACGGCGAATCAAATGAAGGAACACAAGAACAAATAACACTGGTTGATTCACGACTCCTAATACGAAAAGTGAATATTGTTATTCTCAACGCTATAAGTGAAATGCATATAGCTAGCTGCTTGAGCGCCAGTACCTCCACTCCGCCAGACCTCCTTCCTTGTGCAGAAAGATATATATAGCCAGGGCCATGAAACGAAATGCATTAATATAAATCAGTTTTTCAACAGTCCAAGCTTATAGCCGAATGTCTCCTGGAAGCAACGTACAAGTACTCAAATGGAGACTCTAGCTCGGTAAACCCAGGTTCGAGTAGGTGCGTAGACAAATCACTCGAGTTCCAGCACGCGATACTGCAATGCTCAAGTGTTGTATCCATTGTCCTGCTGGCGTGCATCAGCTGCTGGTTGACATTTAGTGTTTGGGTGTGTTTTAGGATATCGTCAGTTTCATCAGGGCTCCATGATAGTAACACGTTAATCAGTTACATGCATATAAAACTACATCTTAAATAATACTTTTATCATCTATTTGCTTTGCATTTTGCCTGCTTGAAATCTTGTCATAGGGGTCAATAGTGCTTACTTTTACAAACAAAGGTTAACGCATTTCAGGCCGTATCCAGGCTTTGACTGTAGACAGAGACCTTACTTTCATCAATAGATCGGGATGCAAGAGCACGCCTGGAGTAAAATTTGAGCAAGTAAGAATTGAACACATTTTAGAAGAGAGGAATCTCCTTTCCAACAACCGTTTTCTCACCTCTTGTTCGGGCTAAACTTCCTGCAGATGACGAATGTTAGCATGGCCCGACACATGTGCCAGCTCTTCCTAGGCGTGTACCTTCCATCTGTTCCCTGCCTTCTCCCGAAATATCTGGCGAGTTTCCCGATGACTTTTCTATTTTAGCAGAATGATCTCATAGAGAGAGAGAGAGAGAGAGAGAGAGAGAGAGAGAGAGAGAGAGAGAGAGAGAGAGAGAGGAAAAAACATTGCCTGTGATAACGTTTGTTCTTTTATTATATGAGTGTATATTTGTAGCTCCTTCTCCTGCTTCGTTGACATCAAGCTGAAATGGATAGCTATACTGTCAGGCGTTGCCTTCGATTATCTATGGTGGCCAATCGGCACTGCACAACAAATGTTACCACGTGCCAATGGCAGCAAGCGATTTATACCACTGTCACATGTGGGCAACTGCAAGGCAACAACAGCGTGGGGATCACCAGGGATGTGCATGTACTTAGCACTAGGGCTATTAATGTACTTAGCACTAGGGCTATTAATGCATCTGTACACTAAAATGGATGGCGTGGGGATCACCAGGGATATGCATGTACTTAGCACTATGGCTATTAATGCATCTGTACACTAAAATGGATGGCGTGGGGATCACCAGGGATATGCATGTACTTAGCACTATGGCTATTAATGCATCTGTACACTAAAATGGATGGCGTGGGGATGATCGACCAAAAACGTTCTTTTGAGGCTGGTTCAGGGACTCGGGTGTTTTGTTGTTTTCATGTCCCAGAACATCTACTTGATTTTGCAAGGATAGTAACTTAAAAAAAATTCAAAGTGAATAGTGCTGTATTTAGAAGGGTCAGATTCAGTGAGTTTGAAATCACCAAACTTTTGCAAGCATTGTATTCAAAACTGGGCATTTGGCCCGTCTAACGTTAGCTCATCTGTACAAACTTTATGGGGTGTGGGAAAGATTTGTTGTTTTGTGGGGTGCCGAGACACATTATTCACATTAAGCTGATATTGTCATCTTCACAACAGGAGCCTAGCCTTCCTATGCACGATTACACAATGCTATCGTGCAGAAAATGATAAATGAATAATTTTCCTTCGAACGGGCATTTCGTTATTTTCTGCTATTTCACCACAGTTACTGGAGTAAACGCCACATTAATAATGACTGGACACTAATGAATGAATTGATATCTTTTTTCTCAGATTTTCCTGACAAAGCGTAGCATGCTATGGAACAGTCATATCAAAGGAACTGTTCAATACGCTGATACGCGACACATTTTTCTTCACTTCAAAAGGCGAAAACGACGATTGATGACGGAACAGACGTTGAAATCCAACGATGATTTTTGTCAGAATCACTGTTTGACCACACACCGCTCGGCGAGGACATGACCCTGCCAATGTTCTTGCCGAGTAGGTGTCTCCAGTGTGGCCACAACTTCGCAAAGAACGTACGACCGTGCAGCATGCCTCGCTGACAATCCCCCAACTGGCGGAGCTTAAAAGATCGAAGAGGCAACTGCAGGGAGCCTCTCACCAATGCGGGCAGAGAGGAGGATGGGGTGGGAGTGTTAATTTCAGTAGCCTTTGTGTGGGGGCATTCGAACGTTCCTGGTTCTCATTGGTTACTCGCGCATGCTTGTTCACGCGCCAACTGACGTCAACTTGGGATAGGCCTTCGTGGACATTATAAAGCCTCTTTTGACGGGTCGGCTTCATGAGAGCAGAGGTGACGGACTAGGCTGCTCAGACTTCAACTTCTTTGCTGCAGCATGCTGTGTTTTAGAACGAGAGGTAAGCAGTTGGGGAAAGATGATTTGCTGTCCCCCGTTGTTGTGTTTGCACAGTATGTTTTCAAGTACTGCACAGTTAATGAGGAATTGATATAGTATTGGTATGCCATGCAATATTTCAGCAGTTTATTCAACGATATCAATGACTGACCCTGCAACAGCTAAAATATGGCATTACTTTTTCAATTTCAATTGTTTCTTTCTTTCAAGGAAACATTCTGGTAACACTTAACCATGTACGGTAAAAATTCAAAACAAGAGGGTGTTGTCTTTTCTTGGACACACATGTCACCGGAAATTTTTCCAAATGCTTGAGGAGTTTATTTTGTCGAAACAATAACTTTCTCAACTCTCGTGGCACACAAAAGCCAATAACATCATCATGGGATTAGCGAAAAAACAAAACAAAACCACAAGCTTGATGCTTTCCTAGTTTTCAGGACATGTTCACTCAATTTCCCAATGCTCCTCGTCTACTTGTCTGTGTGTATCTGGGTCTGTCAATCTCTGTGTGTCTCTTTGTTTGTATGTCTGTCAGTTTGCGTGACTGTATGTTCCTCTGTTTGGATGTGAATCTATGTGTCTGTGTTTCTGTCAGTGTATCTAGGTGTCTGTGTCTGCCTCTGTTATGTGTCCTTGTGTGTCTGACCGTGTGTATGTACATGCGTGTGCGCATATGTGCCTCTATGTGTCTGTCAAGTTTCTGTGTGTGTGTGTGTGTGTGTGTGTGTGTACGTGTGTGTTTGTGGGTACGTGTGTGTGTGTGTGTGTGTGTGTGTGTGTGTGTGTGTGTGTGTGTGTACTCGCGTGCGTGCGTGCGTACCTGTGTGTGTGTGTGTGTGTGTGTGTGTGTGTGTGTGTGTGTGTGTGTGTGTGAGTGTCTGTCCGTTTGTCTGTCTGCCTGAGTGTGCCTTTTCTCTTTCTTCCACCCCGCCCCCTCTTTCCCTTCTCTTTTACTCATATCTGTCCTTTCCATCTCTTAAATGTGTCTCTCTGTCTTTGTTTTGTCTGTCTGTCTGTCTGTCTCTCTGTCTGCCTGCCTGTCTGTCTCTCTATCTGTCTGTCTGCCTGTCTGTCTGTCTGTCTGTCTGCCTGCCTGCCTGTCTGTCTGTCTGTCTGTGTGTCTGTCTGTCTGTCTGTGTGTCTGTCTGTGTGTCTGTCTGTGTGTCGGTCTGTGTGTCTGTCTGTGTGTCTGTCTGTCTGTCTGTCTGTGTGTCTGTCTGTCTGTCTGTCTGTCTGTCTGTCTGTCTGTCTGTCTGTCTGTCTGTCTGTCTGTCTGTCTGTCTGTCTGTCTGTCTGTCTGTCTGTCTGTCTGTCTGTGTGTCTGTCTGTCTGTCTCTCTCCCCTACGCTGGTTTCTGCTTTCCTCCAATTTACTGGAATGACACAATGAGTTGTGTTCAGCAAAGGAAACTGTAGGAATACGGACGGCTGTGTCCGCCCCATTCTGTCTGTTTCCCCTCCCCCTTTCTTCATGGATATTTAAAATGTCCTTGTTCAACATTATGCACGTTGACCTTGCTGTTTATCGGCAAACTACTCGTTCATTCATCCGTTTGTGTTTGCTCCGTATTTTGCGAAATGAACGAGTATTTGGTGCTAAGTACATTCATGAAAAAGAAGCCTGATCTTGTTGGTTATAAATCTATCGATGTTGCTCGACACGAGGAAACCAAAACTGCAGCCTGTCAAATTCAAGCGATGTTCTTTTACATATTATGACCATTACACATTCCTCAAATGTCACGTAGTACGACGTTTTAAGATAAAAGTACTGCTCGCGGCTTCGTCAGAGCTTGAAACGATACCAAAGAAACTAAAGGTAGAGTTAAAGGTGCCCTTTTTATATTGCAACTTTTCATCCCTTGATGGATGCTCAAACCGCACTGTTTTACCCCCTTGTCATCGGGCCACATCCTTTATCACTCCAACACTATTTCACCCCCCTGGAGAGCATGCAACGAGGCTGCGGATGAAAGCGCCTAAGTTAGCTTTCACAACTTTACAGCTCAGCAGTCGCGGACAATCGCCACCCGGACAATCGCTACCCGGACAATCGCCACCGGACAATTGCCACCCAGACAATTGCTACCCGGACAATTGCCACCCGGTCAATCGCCACCGAAGACATTTGCCACCCGGACAATAGCCACCAAAAACA
Organism: Theodoxus fluviatilis; assembly: GCA_034096865.1. Classification (NCBI taxonomy): domain Eukaryota; kingdom Metazoa; phylum Mollusca; class Gastropoda; order Cycloneritida; family Neritidae; genus Theodoxus; species Theodoxus fluviatilis. The sequence goes on along the minus strand of JAWQFJ010027557.1, from coordinate 53 downwards.
ATTTCCACCCGGACAATTGCCACCGAGCAAACCTAATCTTGTTCAAACTAATC
>JAWQFJ010027555.1:7500-33810 GCA_034096865.1 Theodoxus fluviatilis | reverse complement strand
CGGATCTCTGGAGTGGGTATGCAAATGACTCCACAGTCCCAGTCTGGACCGGCAGTAATAGTAGTAATAATGCAAGTAGTAAGTGTAGTAACAGAGGTAGTAATAATAGTTACAACAGTAAAAGTAGTGGCAGCAGTAATAGTTGTAGTAGTAATAGTAGCAGCAATAGTGGTAGTAGTAGTAGTGGTAGTAGTAACTAGTAGTAGTGGTAGCAGTATTGGTAGTAGTAATAATTGCTGTCATCCTTGTTGACTCACTTGCGAAGCAAAAGTGAGTCTATGTACTGAGCCGTGTCGTCCGTCCGTCCGTCCGGGCGTAAAAAACTTAAACGTTGGATTTTTCTCGGAGACTATTAAGTCTATCAACACCAAATGTAGCATGATGGTGTATGATGACAAGGCCTCAAAAAACATACATAGTGACTTGACCTTGCTTCAAGGTCAAGGTCACAGGAGCCATAAATGTGGTCTCAAAAACAGTCATTTTTCACATTTTCCCAATTTTCTCCCACGTTATTGAGAATGGCGACCTTAGCTACAAGTGGTATATAGGTCAAAGCAAGCCCTATGTTTTGATACCAGTTTGGTTGACCTTGCTTCAAGGTCAAGGTCACAGGAGCTCTTCAAAGTTGGATTGTATACATATTTTGAAGTGACCTTGACCCTGAACTATGGAAGATAACTGTTTCAAACTTAATAATTATGTGGGGCACATGTTATAATTTCATCATGAGACACATTTGTTCACATATCATCAAGGTCAAGGTCACTTTGACCCTTATGAAATGTGACCAAAATGGGGTAGTGAACCACTAAAAGTGACTATATCTCATGGTAGAAAGTGCCAATAAGCACCATTGTGCTTCCTATGTCTTGAATTAACAGCTTTGTGTTGCATGACCTTGGATGACCTTGACCTTGGGTCAAGGTCACATGTATTTTGGTAGGAAAAATGTGTAAAGCATTTCTTTGTGTATGATGTCATTGGTAGGTTTAGTTGTTTGACATTGACTTTGGAGGTCACCTGAAGGTCAAGGTCATATAAAGGTCAAGGTCAAGCATGTGAGTCGTATGGGCTTTGCCCTTCTTGTTTTATTGTTTAACCTTGATTGTGAAAGGGCTGCACAGTTGTTAAAAACAAGGCTTTTCATTGATAACCACATGCTTCTAATGTAGACAATATTTTGGCAAGCCATTGTCATCCTTGTTGTATTGGAAAAGTGCTGCACACTTGTTGAAAAGTGAGATCTTGCCAATCATTTCACAAGTTTCTTGCTGATAGCCACATGCTTCTCATGCAGACAATATTTTAGCAGCTTGATCCTCTCTTGATTTGGACGCTTACATAATGTTTATATTCAATTTTTACACATTCATTCTTAAGCAGAATACCTTTATGCCAGAATATGAAGGTCAAGAAAGGTTGGTTTGAAATTGTTGTAGTAAACAGAGCATGCTGGGAGTGTTTCAAGTTAGCAAACTGCACTAATGAGGTGACTGCAGTCACAACTTTTATTGAATACACTGTTTTTCATGCAGTGTCAGCATTTCATGTTCAGAAAAAGCTGGACTGATATAATCAATTTTTGTTGAATACATCCAGTTTTTCATGCATTGTCAGCATTTCACATTCATTGAAAGCTGGACTGATATCACCAATTTTATTGAATGCATCCAGCTTTTCATGCATTGTCAGCATTTCATGTTCATAAAAAGCTGGACTGATATCATACAATTTTTGTTGAATAAACCCAGTTTTTCATGCATTGTCAGCATTCACATTCATCAAAAGCTGGACTGATATCACCACTTGGGTGCATTCATTCTTTATGCTTTGTCAGTATTTTGTGCTCATTAGGAAAAAAACAAATTGTGGTTACCGTAACCTTATTGACCCTTTCATTTCTCCCTGCCAACCGCAAACTTTTTGTATTCAATTTCAAGCCAAAAAGAAAAAAAAGGAAGAAGAAATTGAAGGTAAACAACAAACTGCATGCTATCCCATCTTCCCTGCCCTATCAGCTCTCAGGAAGTTCACTATTTACATTTTGTAAAAGCATTTTCAGTGAAAGAAAAAGTTGACATAAATATGTTATTGTTAAACTTCAATCTTGCCTCTTCTAAAAAGGGGGGGGGGGGGGGGGGATTTAAGTTCAGTCCAACCTACCAACCCCATTTTGTTTTTGTGTGTGGCAATGTTACCAATACCACAGCTATCTTTTTTTTTCTTAATAAACTCAACTCCATGGCTATCAGCTTCAATCTTTTACCCATGAAATTCTACCATTGATGAAATCTTCTGGATAAAATTATGTATGAAACACATGTATACACTGTACACACAGTCTGCCTTGAAACATGTGTAGTACACACATTGTATCCATCCATGACAAGTCAGGGGTGTGCAGTAGTGGAAATGGAGAGAAGTTTCACTTTTCACTGTAAAGTCAGTTCTTAAAGCAAGTTCTTAAGTAGCAAAGTGCATCGCCACTGCATGGTACGTTCGACTGCTCCTCTTCGCGTGAATGATGCTCCATAAGGTGTGGATCTTAAAGGCAAAGGGTAAGATTATAAGTATAGTTTAAGTATTTTCACGCATAGGTTGTGCAAATGTGAGTATTTTTACAAAACTTTTTTAATGCACGTGCAAAGCCGTGTTTGTAATGCGAGCGAAGTAATTACAAGTACTACCACGCTCGTAGTAACTATTATACCAAAGTATGGGGACATGAGAAATCTGATGTGAATGAGTTGTTTGCTTTCAAACACTCTCAGCGAGTAAAGCATACATACCCCAACAACGCTGAATATGGAGACACTGGTAGAACACCTCTTGATATTGCAACAAAAATGAGAGCTGTAAAATACTGGTTGAAACTACTTCTGATGAACAGCGATAAACTGCCCAGGAAAGCCTATTGTAAATAAATGAGATGTCGCTAGGAATGGCTGAGAACAATTATGCCATCGTGATCCATTTGTTGGGCACTTCACATTAAAAGCTTACTTTGTTCTAAGGATTTGGGGAAGTGTGGCACAACAAGGTGTTGGCCACAAAACTGCTTTCCTCAAAATTTGGAAAAACGACTCGAAGGTTGCTGTAATATTCAAAGTATAGGCAAGACTTGGGCATCTTCTGTGGAAAACTAGCAACAGTTTTCACATCCTTGCCCTTTGTAAGACTCAGCACGATGCTGAACACATCTACAGGACTTACCAATGCTGACCAGGACAGATGATAGACACAGTGTGGAATGGGGGTCAGTGGCATTAGTTGTCATGCCAAGAGGAACATTTCAAGTGGAGAGGACTCTGGGACATGCACAATTTGTGGGCTCATAGAAAACAAAGAAAACCTACTGTTCAAATGAGGTATGACTGTTTCAGACTGAAGTTTGTGAAGTGTGGAAGAAAAATGAACACTGAAATTCCCCCATGTTATGATGCACAATAAAGGGAAGTGTCATGCTTTAGTTTGGTTTATGTTCACAGCACTGAAACAAGTTGTTATCCAAGATCTCAAGAATGTACCTACGTAAACAAAATATCTTTATACCCACTGGTTTGTAATGGGCTAAAGGCCTATATACAAATAAACTGTTCTGTTCTGCCCTGTTCTGTACAGCGTTTCAGCAGACGGGAACCACTCAATGACCTCCTCAGGGTTGAAGGGGTTTGTTTATCTGTAAAAATGACAACAACAGACCAAACAAAATGCACAAAAAACAAAAACAAAAAACATCAACAACAAACAAAAAACTTTCAGCTGAGAATTTCTAATCAGTGAGACATTTTCTCTAACAAATTTTCACTGCAAAAAGTGCATGATTGGTAGAGCACCTGTCTGCTTTCCATTCCAGGACCTCCAGTAACCAGTCTTGTCGCCATCCAGTCTGCAGTGCCCACACCCAGCAGAGCCTGAGTTCTGACCTGCTGCCCTGGCCATCCTCCTGTGCAGCAGGCATTCTGTAGTCTTCTACATGGACCTATAGCTGCCCTGGCCATCCTCCTGTGCAGCAGGCATTGTGTAGTCTTCTACATGGACCTATAGCTGCCCTGGCCATCCTCCTGTGCAGCAGGCATTGTGTAGTCTTCTACATGGACCTATAGCTGCCCTGGCCATCCTCCTGTGCAGCAGGCATTGTGTAGTCTTCTACATGGACCTATAGCTGCCCTGGCCATCCTCCTGTGCAGCAGGCATTGTGTAGTCTTCTACATGGACCTATAGCTGCCCTGGCCATCCTCCTGTGCAGCAGGCATTGTGTAGTCTTCTACATGGACCTATAGCTGCCCTGGCCATCCTCCTGTGCAGCAGGCATTCTGTAGTCTTCTACATGGACCTATAGCTGCCCTAGCCAGCCTCCTGTGCAGCAGGTGTCTATGTGAGGAACTGTTGCTATCTGGACCTACTGTCTTCTACACTGTGCCCTGGGTGCAACTCTGCTGGGGAGAGAGACATCTGAGTTGAGCTACTCTTGTGTGACTGTGACAGAGTCGACAGTCTTCCTGTCACTGTGATGTCATCATAAAAACCTTCAGCTGACGGTTGAGTCAGCTAAACTGTATTTGCTGTGACTGTAATTTGTAAAGGTGACAACTGTCAATCTGTCAGCTGTGTTTTCCTCCATGTGACTGACCGGGAAGTCAGCTGAACTCACAATTGTGGAGCCATAGATCAAACTACGTTGCTGCCACGCTTTGGAGGTGGCTGACCTTTCAGAAGAGCTCTGTTTTTGCAGGAACTGTGTGTGTTAAATCCAAAACTTTAGGTGTATGGAATATCACTTACATGCAGTAACTCTGTATTGCAGGAACTTTGTGTGGTAAATCCAAAACTTTAGGTGTATGAAGTATCACTTACATGTAGTAACTCTGTATTGCAGGAACTGTGTGTGGAAATCCAAGATTGAGGATGCATGAACTATCACGTACATGGAAATGCTTGAGGTAATGGCACAGTGTGGGAGGCATTCACAATCTGAGTTTGGGCCTGTGTCTCTGTGTGGTTGGAGTGACTATTCAAGGTGGTTGGATGCTTTGTCACTGTGTATCAGGTGGCACACTCTAAACTTCTTGTGTAAGGAGGCAGCCTTTCCTGAAAGAAGAGTTCTGTCAGAGTGAACAACACTTTTTTATTTCTTAGATTGAGCTGTAAAGCTTGGATTGCAAGCGATACTTACAGTTGTGAAAAGTCAGCATTGTGGTCTGCCATCATGAAAATGACAATCAGTGTTGAGCTCCAAGAGAAGAAAAAGCCATAAATTATTGGCAAAGTTCCTTTTCTTGAGCCATTTCCCACTGTGCCTCTGCAGCACAGCAGGGATCAGACATCAATGTCTGAGTGAGGCAGAACAGAGAGGAGGAGGTAATGATAATGGTGTTTGCTCAGTCACTACTGAAGGAAGCCCTGTTGTTCTGACAAGTCTGGAAATGGAGGGAGAAGAGAAGTCAATGTTTGATCAATTCATCCCTGCAATGGATGCCAGTGGCCATGACAGTCATATGATTTCATGGATGAAGACCCGACAAGCCATGAAGAATGATGGGCATGCTGGTGAAAATGAACTCAAACTAAAAGCTGTCGACAAAATTGTCAATTTCATGGTTTCCAACACAGCTCCTTGTCTATGTTTTGGGACGCACTGTCGGTCGACAGAAACAAACACCCATGTACATCCGATAATCCATGCTGTGAAGACTAAAGATTGTTCCAAATGGGACATAGGTGGAGGAGATGTGATGAACACTGAATCTATCAATGAACCCAACCCCCAAAACCACCTGCACAGAGGAATGAATGCATCCCTGGAGCTGTCACTATCTCTAATGGGTGTATCAGCTTATCATCCCTGGTTAACACAAACTTTTCCACTGGAGGCCACGCATGCCACAAATTCTCCAGGACAAGCATCAGAGTGTGAGATCCCTCCACGCACTGATCCATGTACGGTGTCCTCCTCGACATGCAAAAGACTCCAAGGCACTGAAGTTGGTAGTTGGATTGGTCCTGTAAAGCAAGAACACACAGAGGAGGCCCTCTACCCAGGCCTGTCTGAAGAAGCAAACGGACATGGACCTGTCACTGACTCGTATACTGTGTCAGCAGTGAGTCCTGAAAGACTCCAGGACATGGAATTTTATCTAAATTCCCCAAATAGACACGGCCCCGTCACTGACTCCTGTCCTGTGCTACCATTGACTCTTGAAGGATTCCAGAACATGGAAATTCATAAAGAGTTCAGCTGTGTGAAGCAAGAGCTGCCTGACATCAGTCGTTGTGAGGAGTCACTCACCTGTGGGTGTCCAGGTGTAGGCAGGAACTGTCTGTGCACCTGGAGGGCTCCAGTCACAGAGATTGGACAGGAAGAGGATGACCCAAACCACTGTTATGGGGAGTATGTTCAGGTAAAAATGAAGCAGGACATTGGGGAACTCCTCAGTGAAGAAATGAAGCCAGACATCGGGGATCTCATCCAGGTAGAAATAAAGCCAGACATTGGGGATCTCATCCAGGTAGAAATAAAACCAGACATTGGGGATCTCATCCAGGTAGAAATAAAGCCAGACATTCGGGAAGTCAACTGTGAAGAAATGAAGCCAGACATTGAGAATCTCATCCAGGTAGAAATGAAGCCAGACATTGGGGAGCCGATGGATGTGGAGGGCCACAGGGGAAAAAGGGAGCAGGCGACCATGGGTTGCATCCTAGTCCAAGTCAAGACGGAGTCTGGTTTTCCTACAACAGTGGATACACTTCCGCAGCCTGCACCCAGGGTGTCCAGCTGGAAAGAGGTCACTGGGACACATGCTTGTCAAAGACGTCTGGACAGATATGCTCGGAAAGAGTCTTCAGAAGCAACATGTCAGACTGCAAAGAGAAGGAAAGCAAGGAAGTACCCCTGTTCCCACTGTGACTATCAGAGCACCAGTAAAGCCTGTCTGGAGAAACACATGCAGACTGCCCATAGAACACGGAAGCAGCAGCAGAGCTCCATGCGGGGCTGTGGAACTGATCAGAAAGGAACCCGTGGTCCACACAGGAAAGTAACCAGAAGAGCTGCAAAGAAACTGACATGCCCACACTGTGACTTTGAATGCAGCCAGAAAAAGATTTTGAAACAGCACATGCTGACTGCCCATGGAGGGAGTGGAAACCACCAGATTCTTCATGGTGACTCAAAGAATGAGCGGAAAGGCAGACGCGGCCCTCACAAGAGGGGAAACAACAGAGCTTCAGCAACGCTGACATGCCCAAGCTGTGACTTCAGGTGCAGTGAGAACAAGACTCTGAAGCAGCACGTGGAGACAGATCACGAGAAGGAGGCGTCATGTCTGCACTGCAGGTTTCGGTGTCACGGTCTGAGGGACCTGAAGCAACACATGGACTCCGACTGCAGAAAGAGGAAATACCAGTGTCTCCACTGCACAGCTCGGTTTAAGATCAGAGGCCACCTGACCGTGCACATCACCACTGTCCACAGGAAGGAGAAGAAGTACCACTGCCCTGACTGCCAAAGGAAGTTTGGAGCCAAGGACACTTTGAATGACCACATCATTGCCACGCATGAGAACAAGAAGAAGCATGCCTGTCCTCACTGCCACATGAAGTTCAGCATCAAGCGGAGAGTCCAGGCACATGTCAGGGCAGTCCATGAAGCAAGGAAGACCTCCGACCGTCCCTGGAAGCACTCTTGTCCCCACTGCAGCTTCAAGTCTGCGTACTCCACCACAATGAGGCGGCACATCCAGGGTGTTCATGACCGTGTGAAAAACCTCTCTTGTCCCCACTGTAACTACAAATGCATCCGTAAGGACAAGCTGAAAGTCCACATTGAAACGGTCCATGAGCACTCAAAGAAGCACGCTTGCCCCCATTGCGACTACAGGACGGGGCGTCGAGATGTCATAAACCAGCACGTGCGGCACGTGCATGAGGGACAGAGGAGGCACGCCTGTCCCCACTGCCACTTTAAGTTCAGCCTGAGAGGCAACCTGAAGCAGCACATGCGGAGTGTCCACAACTGCTGAATGCACGCTCCTCGCATCCTGTGCAGTCGGAGAGGGGGCTCTGTGGGAGTTCCTGACACGGCTTGTGGAGAGGGTTTGTTCTTGGTGCTTAAGCTGCTGCCATTGTTGTGTTCTCATCTCTTTTTCATTGGTTGAAAATAAGTTTTCAAGTTTTCTTTCCTGTTATGGCTGTTGTTGCTGTTGTTGTTGTTGTTGTTGTTGTTGTTGTGGCTCTTGTTGTTGTTGTTGTGGCTCTTGTTGTTGTTGTTGAAAGAGTTGTGCAGTTGTTGATGATTGAGGTCACGTCTATAATTTGGTGCCACTGAATGTAGCCTTCTCTCCCTCAGTAGACTGATTACTGTGGTGGTGGTTGTTGTTTTTGTTGTTGTTTTAAGAGCTTTGTAACCCATGATCATTGAGGTCATGTCTCTATCTCAATAGACTAATTTCTGTTGTTTATAGAGTTTTGTAGCCCATAATCGTTGAGGTCATGCCTATTTCTCTCTCTCAGTAGAATGATTAATTACTGTTGTTATATAAAGATTTTTGGTTATTGTTGCTGGTGGAGGTAGTGGTGGATTTGAAGTGGGTTTTCTTGTAGTTTTTTGGTTATTACCATTATTTTTACTAGTGAGAGGTACATGGTGATGACGAGAACACTGTGCGTGCATGTTTTTGCGTGATCCTGTGTTTTTGCTAGTCAGGTGCAGTGTGCTTACTCTGGGAAGAGAAGTAACTAATATGTCACAATGAAGCTCTTCTGAAGCTCTACTTGAATTGCTTGTCTAATATTGACCTGGAAATTGTGCCGGTCATATCAATAATTTGATATGGATTTTTCCTGGCATTAATGTGTCGTGGCATGCCGAAAATAATTTCTACAATGCGTGTACTCGGACACTCCGTTTGACTAGTCACTACATGTTCTGTTTTGTTTGATGTGACCTGTTTACATTGCATTCTTTATTTTGACTGATTTGATTGATTCAGGTTAATTGAAGTGAGTGTGTGTGTGTGTGTGTGTGTGTGTGTGTGTGTGTGTGTGTGTGTGTGTGTGTGTGTGTGTGTGTGGAGAAGTGTGTGTGTGTGTGTGTGTGTGTATGTATATTTATAAAGAAGTTTGTGTGTGTGTGTGAGTGTGTAAAAATTAAGAAGTGTGTGTGTGTGTGTGTGAGTGTGTGTGTGTGTGTGTGTGTGTGTGTGTATAAAGAAGTTTGTGTGTGTGTGTGTGTGTGTGTGTGTGTGTGTGTGTGTATACTATAAAGAAGTTGTGTGTGTGTTTGTGTGTGTGCTTGTGTGTGTGCTTGTGTGTGTGTGTATATTAAGAAGTGTATGTGTTTGTGTGTGTGTGTGTATTAAGAAGTGTGTGTGTGTGTGTGTTTAAAGAAGTTTGTGTGTATGTGTGTGAGTATGCATGTGTGTGCGTGTGTGAGAGATACATTATGTGATGGTGTTCCTATAAAGTTACACTTTGCTCAAAATGGGGAGAGAACAAGACTGTATAACTTGAGTTGTACACTGCCGTGTTGGTCCTTTTTCGAATAAAGCCACAATAGTCATTTACACTGGTTGTTGAGATTTTGTCCCTGTGTGTACAATGCATGTGATTTAGTCGGATCTTTCATGCTGGACTCTGTGTGGTCTGTCAAAGGGATTTTTTCTTCTTCTTTTGTTTAAATCTCTGATTTTGTTGAGTTGAGTCAAATTATTCTTTTCCTTATTTTCTGTTTTTTAAAATAGCAACTTGGGTTGTTAAAACTATGTGTACAAAATTTCCTGTGTCTACTTACATGTATATGAGTGTATTTTGTTCACTCAGGGCATATAGTATCTCTTGCAAAAGTGTTTATTTTTCGTGTACATATTTTATGTTGTTGATGTGTGTTTCCATTCCCAATGTGTTTTGTCTGGTGTGGATGGAAAGGTCAGGGCAGGTCTTGAGAAGGTTTCATTTGTTTTCTTTCTGCGACATGTGATGCATCCCTTCCTGTCAAGTTGTCCCTCATGATGGATGCTATGTCTGGCAGTGAGGACAAACTCTTCTGGTGCAGTTTTGTTAAACTACTGCAGGCATACCCTCCTCCTTTTGACCTTAATGCCTTCAGAGAAAAAAAGTTCCTTTATTTTTACTGTCATTTGTAGATTTATTTATCAAGGCATTGATTGCTCTTTCTGCAATGTACTCTGTCATCAACATTTTGTGTGATTATCAAGTTTGTGTCAAATGCGCTCCTCTGCCTCCCCCTCCTGCTCCCCTCCCCCTCCCCTCTCTCCCCTCCCCTCTTTTCTCCCTCTTCCTCTCCCCCCTCCCCCTCTTGCTCCCCCTCCCCTCCTCTCCCCCTCCCCTTCTCCCCTCCCTTCTCCTGCTTCCTATCCCCCCTCCTCTCCCCCTCCCCTCTCCCCTCCCCTCTCCCCCTCCCCTCTCCCCCTCCCCTCCCCCTCCCTCCCCCTCCCCCCTCCTCCCCTCCGTTATCCTCCCCTCCCTTCTCCTCCCCTCCCTTCTCCTCCTGCTCCCTCTCCCCCTTCCCTTCTTCTCCCCCTCCCCCTCCTCCCCTCCCTTCTCGTCTTGCTCCCCCCCCCCCCCTCCCCTCCCCTCCCATCCATGACCTTGCTGAGCTGCACTGCTGATGTTGAGTTACATTTCTTGAAAAATAAAATATTTCTTTTTTCTTTCTGTCTTTCTTTGTAACTGAAGTAAAGGTAAACATGTTGTTTCATGTAGTGATGTCTGGCTCTCAAACTGTTTTACATTTCACCCCTGGTCACAGGGCCACTTGATCAATCCTTCACTAGCACCTGAAGACAAACACAATGACAGATGAGACGCACACAGTCCGGTACCAGCACCATTCCACCCCGATGCTGGCTCATGGCTGAATACAAGAGTTAATGGCACCACAGTAACGCGTTGCTGCCTTCACAGGTACCCGGTTTTACTCCTGGGTGGGGAGAAGCAATGCGAGTTAAGTGCCTTGCTCAAGGATGCAACTCGGGGAGCCGCGCAGCTTTGAACGCCGTCCCCACTAGCCACAAGTGACCACAGGTCAAGCGCACGAAACGGCCACAGAGCCCCATCTTTGACATTTTCATGCTTTTGCAAAAATGGTTATTTCAATTGACAAATCAACAATTCCTCCATTGTGCACTGTAAGGTGGGCTTCTAAGACGCAAGTGTGCTGTGTTTCTGTGCAGGGCAGCACAGTTATCTGTGGTGTGGGCTTCTAAGACGCAAGTGTGCTGTGTTTCTGTGCAGGGCAGCACAGTTATCTGTGGTGTGTGCTTCTAAGACGCAAGTGTGCTGTGTTTCTGTGCAGGGCAGCACAGCTATTTTTTGTGTGGTGTGTGCTTCTAAGACGCAAGTGTGCTGTGTTTCTGTGCAGGGCAGCACAGCTATTTTTTGTGTGGTGTGGGCTTCTAAGACGCAAGTGTGCTGTGTTTCTGTGCAGGGCAGCACAGCTATTTTTTGTGTGGTGTGGGCTTCTAAGACGCAAGTGTGCTGTGTTTCTGGGCAGGGCAGCACAGCAATTTTTTGTGTGGTGTGGGCTTCTAAGACGCAAGTGTGCTGTGTTTCTGGACATGGCAGCACAGCTATTTTTTGTTGGGTGTGTGCTTCTAAGACGCAAGTGTGCTGTGTTTCTGGGCATGGCAGCACAGCTATTTTTTGTGTGGTGTGTGCTTCTAAGACGCAAGTGTGCTGTGTTTCTGGGCATGGCAGCACAGCTATTTTTTGTGTGGTGTGTGCTTCTAAGACGCAAGTGTGCTGTTTTTCTGGGCATGGCAGCACAGCTATTTTTTGTGGGGTGTGTGCTTCTAAGACGCAAGTGTGCTGTATTTCTGGGCAGGGCACCAAAGCTGTTCGTAGGATGATATGCTTTAAAGATGCGACTGCTTTCAAACTACCATATTAGGGAGAGTCAAGAGGCTCATTCACCCATGGCAACACGAACTGGTCGACTTCTCCACGTAGCAAAGCCCCCAAAAGAACACATTTTCACTTATCTAAACATATTCAACACCTGCATATGATCGAAGACACAGAGACAGATGCGCAGACAGATGGTACCATCGCCATTGAGGCTTCCATCCCCTGTCTGTCTCTCTGTGTCTCTCTGCGTGTCTGTGTGTGTGTCTGTCTCTGTGTGTGTGTGTCTGTGTATCTCTGTGTCTTTGTGTGTGTCTGTCTGTCTGCCTGCCTGTCTGTCTGTCTGTCTGTCTGTCTGTCTGTCTGTCTGTATGTCTGTCTGTCTGTCTGTCTGTCTGTCTGTCTGTCTGCCTGTCTGCCTGCCTGCCTGTCTGTGTGTCTCTGTGTGTGTGTGTGTGTGTCTGTCTGTCTGTCTGTCTGTCTGTCTGTCTGTCTGTGTGTGTGTCTGTCTGTCTGTTTGTCTGTCTGTCTGTGTGTGTGTGTGTGTGGGTGTGTGTGTGTCTGTCTGTCTGTCTCTCTGTCTGTGTGTGTGTGTGTGTGTGTGTGTGTGTGTGTGTGTGTGTGTGTGTGTTGAAAAAGGAGGCCAGTGTTGGATTCGTATATGTAGAGAAAAGAAGTAAGGAGACTTTTGTCCAACTTCAGAATTTATTCGCAAAGCTTTCGGGGCCAAGTAGGCTCCTTCATCAGTGCAGTGTGTGTGTGTGTGTGTGTGTGTGTGTGTGTGTGTGTGTGTGTGTGTGTGTGTGTGTGTGTGTGTGTGTGTGTCTGTCTGTCTGTCTGTACGTCTGTCTGTCACTCTATCTGTCTCTCTGTGTTGCTGTCTCTCTATGTGGGAGTCTCTCTGTGTGGCTGGCTGGCTGCCTGTCTGCATGTCTGTCTTAGCCCCCGTGGGTTGGGGGTAAGAATAGACCCACCACGTCACCCCGTGGGTTGGGGGTAAGAATAGACCCACCACGTCACCCCGTGGGTTGGGGGTAAGAATAGACCCACCACGTCACCCCGTGGGTTGGGGGTAAGAATAGACCCACCACGTCACCCCGTGGTTGGGGGTAAGAATAGACCCACCACGTCACCCCGTGGGTTGGGGGTAAGAATAGACCCACCACGTGATACTACGAGATTTGTTGGAGGCAAATAACTAGGGAAGCCAAGAATTGACCTGCTATTCAAAAATTGATAGGCCTAAAAATATTCATCCATCCATCCATCCATCCTGGAATACACTCCCTCTTTCTTTTATGCACACGAACATGCACCACACGCATGTGCGCACTGATCCTTTTTACTTTTTTTATTATCAAGAGTTACGGCTAACCGGTACCTTACAGCTTTGAGGACAGTCAGCTGAGAGTTAAGTCCCTTACCCGGATTGTAAACATGGCAGCGACCTGGTAGTGGGAGTGGAACCGCTCGTTTAGTCGTTCTAAGCTTTGACAAGGAAAAGCACTGTACAGCCTCCACCATGGCAAAGAAAACGGCGTAAGTACTTGTATGGTGCTGTTCTTATAGTGTTTGTCCAATCACCATCCACCGTGTAGAACACTTATTACATCGAAAGCATCTAGTCCTTTCTTGTCGTGTCGAGATTTCGCGTGATGGTGAGTCAAGACTCCAGATTTACTGTCATGCGATGAACGATGCCGGCTTTCGCTACTTCCTTCATTCCCTGTATTCTGATGCTCCAGGGTGTAGAATCAACTGGTTTATTTCAAAATCAAACAACTATAGAGGTGCCAAAGTGAAATTATAGTAGCAACACTTGTTTTTGACGTTTTGTCGTATCGTAAAATGCTTTGTATTTCAACCTGCCCATACACGTATTCTGTTTTTGGTTTACATTGCGCACTTCTATCTCTGTGACAGACTCTGCCCCCCCCCCCCCCCTTCCCGATTCTGTCTGTTTATCTATATATCTCAGTCTGTCAGTCTGTCTGTCTGTCTGTCTGTATGTCTGTCTGTCTGTCTCTGTCTGTCTCTGTCTGTCTCTGTCTCTCTCTGTCTCTCTATGTCTCTGCCTGCCTCTGTCTGTCTGTCTGTCTGTCTGTCTGTCTGTCTGTCTGTCTGTCTGTCTGTCTGTCTGTCTGTGTGTCTGTCTCTGTCTCTCTCTCTCTCTCTCTCTCTCTCTCTCTCTCTCTCTCTCTCTCTCTCTCTCTCTCTCTCTCTCTCTCTCTCTCTCTCTCTCTCTCTCTCTCTCTTCCCTCTCTCTCATATGTGTGTGGACTCTACTTTCAGGGACATGAAGGTGATCATCCTGGGAGACAGTGGGGTGGGCAAGACCTCTCTGGTGTGTCGCTACATGCAGGGCAGGTTCTCCACCCAGGAACCGGTAAGTGTCCTTGGAGTGAAAGAAGTAGTAGTGGTATAGTAGTGGTGGTGATGGTGACGGTGGTGGTAGTAGTAGTAGTAGTGGTTGTATTATTTGTGGTAGTAGTAGTGGAGGTGGAAGTGGTGGTGGTGGTTAAGGAGAAGGTGGTGGAGGTGGAAGTGGTGGTGATGGTTGTGGTGTTGGTAGTGGTAGTGGTAGTGGTGTAGGTAGTTGTGGCAGGTGTGGTGGTGGTGGTGGTGGTGGAGGAGAAGGTGGTGGAGGTGGAAGTGGTGGTGGTGGTAGTGGTGTAGGTAGTTGTGGCAGGTGTGGGGTGGTGGTGGCAGAGGTGGTGATGGAGGTTATGATAGACAGTAAAAGTACCAGTGGTGTTGGCAGAATGATATAGTAGTGGTAGCAGTAAATGTTGTGGTAATAGTAATGGGTTTGTCTATGGTAATTACTGTAGTAATAGTCATCGTCGGTAGTCCCTTGGTGTCAAGGATGACTGGCTCCACGCGTATCTCTGGAGTGGGTATGCAAATGACTCCACAGTCCCAGTCTGGACCGGCAGTAATAGTAGTAATAATGCAAGTAGTAAGTGTAGTAACAGAGGTAGTAATAATAGTAACAACAGTAAAAATAGTGGCAGCAGTAGTAGTTGTAGTAGTAATAGTAGCAGCAGCAGCAATAGTGGTAGTAGTAGTGTAGTAGTGGTAGCAGTAGTAGTAGTGGTAGCAGTAGTAGTAGTAGTAGTAGTAGTAGTAGTAGTAGTAGTAGTAGTAATTGCTGTCATCCTTGTTTTATTGTTTAACCTTGATTGTGAAAGTGCTGCACAGTTGTTAAAAACAAGGCTTTTCATCGATAACCACATGCCTCTAATGTAGACAATATTTTGGAAAGCCATTGTCATCCTTGTTGCATTGGAAAAGTGCTGCACACTTGTTGAAAAGTGAGATCTTGCCAATCATTACACAAGTTTCTTGCTGATAGCCACATGCTTCTCATGCAGACAATATTTTAGCAGCTTGGTCCTCTCTTGATTTGGACACCTACATAATTTTTATATTCAATTTTTACACATTCATTCTTAAGCAGAATACCTTTATGCCAGAATATGAAGGTCAAGAAAGGTTGGTTTGAAATTGTTGTAGTAAGCAGAGCATGCTGGGAGTATTTCAAGTTAGCAAACTGCACTAATGAGGTGACTGCAGTCACAACTTTTATTGAATACACTGTTTTTCATGCAGTGTCAGCATTTCATGTTCAGAAAAAGCTGGACTGATATCATCAATTTTGTTGAATACACCCTGTTCAGTCTAACTTACAAACCCCGTTTTGTTTTTGTGTGTGGCAATGTTACCAATACCACAGCTATCTTTTTTTTCTTCTTAATAAACTCAACTCCATGGCTATCACAGTATCAGCTTCAATCTTTTACCCATGAAATTCTACCATTGATGAAATATTGTGGATAAAATTATGTATGAAACACATGTATACACTGTACACACAGTCTGCCTTGAAACATGTGAAGTACACACATTGTATCCATCCATGACAAGTCGGGGGTGTGCAGTAGTGGAAATGGAGAGAAGTTTCACTTTTTACTGTAAAGCCAGTTCTTAAAGCAGATTCTTAAGTTGCTAAGTGCATCGCCACTGCATCAAAGATTATAGGTTACACAAAGATAGTTCATTAGCTAATTGTTATGAGGATCGAGACACGTTGCGCCCCAAGCGGCCAGGACTATTGGGAAGTAATCACACTGCTTAGATTCATGTAAAAAGTGGTTGTTTGTCGACGCGTTTCTGATGCATTTCGATCATGTTTGTGAATACATTTACGGTGTAATGTGTAATAAAATGATTTGCTGCAATAATGGGGGTGTTTTGGCTTTGTTTTTTTTGTAGCAGGCATTGTGAAATCGAAATATTTGGTTCATCTAAATGGATGATTCTGCGCATGCGAGTGAGCCTATAGTCCGTTTAAACATTGCTCTGTCAGTGGACACTACTGACTATGCACGCCCGGGGAGTTATGCCAAAGATCCGGCCGCGTTAAAGCATGCAAAAATATTAATTAGATTAAAAACTAATCGAAAATAGTCATATTAGACTGTTTTAACGTATACTTTCTGCACAAAACCCACAGAAGATTATAAGATAAGTAAACAAACCTCACCGGTTGTATGTACCTAGATGGCTAGCAGACAAATAATCTTTGTCTCCACTGACAGAGCAATGTTGAAACGGACTATAGGCTCACATTTCGATGAACCAAATATTTCGATTTCACAATGCCTGCTACAAAAAAACAAAGCCAAAACACCCCCATTATTGCAGCAAATCATTTTATTACACATTACACCGTACATGTATTCACAAACATGATTGGAATGCATCAGAAACGCGTCGACAAACAAGAACTTTTTACATGTATCTAAGCAGTGTGATTACTTGCCCATAGTCCTGGCCGCTTGGGGCGCTGCGTTCCGAGCGTCTTGTAACTCTATATACTAGCAAAAGCTTGGCATGAGCTATCTTTGTGTAACCTATAATCTTTGACTGCATGGTACGTTCGACTGCTCCTCTTCGCGTAAATGATGCTCCATAAGGTGCGGATCTTAAATTCAAAGGGTAAGATTATAAGTATAGTTTAAGTATTTTCACGCATAGGTTGTGCAAAAGGGAGTATTTTTACAAAACTTTTTAATGCACAAATGCAAAGCCGTGTTTGTAATGCGAGCGAAGTAATTACAAGTACTACCACGCTCGTAGTAACTATTATACCAAAGTATGGAAACGTGAGAAATCTTATGTAAATGAGTTGTTTGCTTTCAAACACTCTCCGGGAGTAAAGCATACATACCCCAACAACGCTGAATATGGAGACACTGGTAGAACACCTCTTGATATTTCAACAAAAATGAGAGCTGTAAAATACTGGTTGAAACTACTTCTGATGAACAGCGATAAACTGCCCAGGAAAGCCTATTGTAAATAAGTGAGATGTCGCTAGGAATGGCTGAGAGCAATTATGCCATCGTGATCATTTGCTGGGCACTTCACATTAAAAGCCTACTTTGTTCTAAGGATTTGGGGAAGTGTGGCACAACAAGGTATTGGCCACAAATCTGCTTTCCTCAAAATTTGGAAAAACGACTTGAAGGTTGCTGTAATATTCAAAGTATAGGCAAGACTTCGGCATCTTCTGTGGAAAACTAACAACAGTTTTCACATCCTTGCCCTTTGTAAGACTCAGCACGATGCTGAACACATCTACAGGACTTACCAATGCTGACCAGGACAGATGATAGACACAGTGTAGAATGGCGGTCAGTGGCATTAGTTGTCATGCCAAGAGGAACATTTCAAGTGGAGAGGACTCTGGGACATGCACAATTTGTGGGCTCATAGAAAACAAAGAAAACCTACTGTTCAAATGAGGTATGACTGTTTCAGACTGAAGTTTGTGAAGTGTGGAAGAAAAATGAACACTGAAATTCCCCCATGTTATGATGCACAATAAAGGGAAGTGTCGTGCTTTAGTTTGGTTTATGTTCACAGCACTGAAACAAGTTGTTATCCAAGATCTCAAGAATGTACCTACTCAAACAAAATATCTTTATACCAACTGGTTTGTAATGGGCTAAAGGCCTATATACAAATAAACTGTTCTGTTCTGCTCTGTTCTGTACAGCGTTTCAGCAGACGGGAATCACTCAATGACCTCCTCAGGGTTGAAGGGGTTTGTTCATTTGTAAAAAATGACAACAACAGACCAAACAAAATGAACAAAAAACAAAAACAAAGCAACAACAACAAACAAAAAAACTTTCAGCTGAGAATTTCTCATCAGTGAGACATTTTTTCTAACAAATTTTCACTGCAAAAAGTGCATGACTGGTAGAGCACCTGTCTGCTTTCCATTCCAGAACCTCCAGTAGCCAGTCTTGTCGCCATCCAGTCTGCAGTGCCCACACCCAGCAGAGCCTGAGTTCTGACCTGCTGCCCTGGCCATCCTCCTGTGCAGCAGGCATTCTGTAGTCTTCTACATGGACCTGTAGCTGCCCTGGCCACCCTCCTGTGCAGCAGGCATTGTGTAGTCTTCTACATGGACCTATAGCTGCCCTGGCCATCCTCCTGTGCAGCAGGCATTGTGTAGTCTTCTACATGGACCTATAGCTGCCCTGGCCATCCTCCTGTGCAGCAGGCATTGTGTAGTCTTCTACATGGACCTATAGCTGCCCTGGCCACCCTCCTGTGCAGCAGGCATTCTGTAGTCTTCTACATGGACCTATAGCTGCCCTGGCCATCCTCCTGTGCAGCAGGCATTCTGTAGTCTTCTACATGGACCTATAGCTGCCCTGGCCATCCTCCTGTGCAGCAGGCATTGTGTAGTCTTCTACATGGACCTATAGCTGCCCTGGCCATCCTCCTGTGCAGCAGGCATTGTGTAGTCTTCTACATGGACCTATAGCTGCCCTGGCCATCCTCCTGTGCAGCAGGCATTCTGTAGTCTTCTACATGGACCTATAGCTGCCCTGCCATCCTTCTGTGCAGCAGGCATTCTGTAGTCTTCTACATGGACCTATAGCTGCCCTGGCCAGCATCCTGTGCAGCAGGCATTGTGTAGTCTTCTACATGGACCTATAGCTGCCCTGGCCATCCTCCAGTACAGCAGGTGTCTATTTGAGGAACTGTGGCTATCTGGACCTACTGTCTTCTACACTGTGTCCTGGGTGCAACTCTGCTGGGGAGAGAGACATCTGAGTTGAGCTACTCTTGTGTGACTGTGACAGAGTCGGCAGTCTTCCTGTCACTGTGATGTCATCAGGAGAACTATGTTGCTGCCAGGCTTTGGAGGTGGCTGACCTTTGAGAAGAACTCTGTTTTTGCAGGAACTGTGTGTGGTAAATCCAAAACTTTAGGTGTATGGAGTATCACTTACATGTAGTAACTCTGTATTGCAGGAACTGTGTGTGGAAATCCAAGATTGAGGATGCATGAACTATCATGTACATGGAAATGCTTGAGGTAATGGCACAGTAAGGGAGGCATTCACAATCTGAGTTTGGGCCTGTGTCTCTGTGTGGTTGGAGTGACTATTCAAGGTGGTTGGATGCTTTGTCACTGTGTATCAGGTGGCACACTCCAAACTTCTTGTGTAAGGAGGCAGCCTTTCCTGAAAGAAGAGTTCTGTCAGAGTGAACAACACTTTTTTATTTCTTTGATTGAGCTGTAAAGCTTGGATTGCAAGCGATACTTACAGTTGTGAAAAAGTCAGCATTGTGATCTGCCATCTTCAAGTGGTCATCAGGAAAATGACAATCAGTGTTGAGCTCCAAGAGGAGAAAAAGCCATAAATTATTGGCAAAGTTCCTTTTCTTGAGCCATTTCCCACTGTCCCTCTGCAGTACAGCAGGGATCAGACATCATTGTCTGAGTGAGGCAGAACAGAGAGGTGGAGGTAATGATAATGGTGTTTGCTCAGTCACTACTGAAGGAAGCCCTGTTGTTCTGACAAGTCTAGACATGGAGGGAGAAGAGAACTCAATGTTTGATCAATTCATCCCTGCAATGGATGCCAGTGGCCACGACAGTCATATGTTTTCATGGATGAAGACCCGACAAGCCGTGAAGAACGATGGGCATGCCGGTGAAAATGAAGAACTCCAAATGAAAGCTGTCGACGAAATGTTCCATTTCATGGTTTCCAACACAGCCCCTTGTCCAAGTTTTGGGACGCACTGTCGGTCGGCAGAAGCAGACACCCATGTACATCCGATAATCCATGCTGTGAAGACTAAAGATTGTTCCAAATGGGACATAGGTGGAGGAGATGTGATGAACACTGAATCTATCAATGAACCCAACCCCCAAACCCACCTGCACAGAGGAATGAATGCATCCCTGGAGCTTTCACTATCACTAATGGGTGTATCTGCTTATCATCCCTGGTTAACACAAACTTTTCCACTGGAGGCCACGCATGCCACAAATTCTCCAGGACAAGCATCAGAGTGTGAGATCCCTCCACGCACTGATCCGAGTACGGTGTCCTCCTCGACATGCAAAAGACTCCAAGGCCCTGAAGTTGGTAGTTGGATTGGTCCTGTAAAGCAAGAACACACAGAGGAGGCCCCCTTCCCAAGCCTGTCTGAAGAAGCAAACGGACATGGACCTGTCACTGACTCGTATACTGTGTCATCAGTGAGGCCTGAAAGATTCCAGGACATGGAATTTTATTTAAATTCCCCAAATGGACATGGCCCCATCACTGACTCCTGTCCTGTGCTACCATTGACTCTTGAAGGATTCCAGAACATGGAAATTCATAAAGAGTTCAGCTGTGTGAAGCAAGAGTTGCCTGACATCAGTCATTGTGAGGAGTCACTCACCTGTGGGTGTCCAGGTGTAGGCAGGAACTGTCTGTGCACCTGGAGGGCTCCAGTCACAGAGATTGGACAGGAAGAGGATGACCCAAACCACTGTTATGGGGAGTATGTTCAGGTAAAAATGAAGCAGGACATCGGGGAACTCCTCAGTGAAGAAATGAGGCCAGTAATT
This sequence comes from Theodoxus fluviatilis, assembly GCA_034096865.1. Lineage (NCBI taxonomy): Eukaryota > Metazoa > Mollusca > Gastropoda > Cycloneritida > Neritidae > Theodoxus > Theodoxus fluviatilis. Next base: position 13,008 of record JAWQFJ010027555.1, on the reverse strand, counting down.
GAGGATCTCATCCAGTTAGAAATGAGGCCAGTCAATCGGAAAGTCAACTGTGAAAAAATGAAGCCAGACATTGGGGATCTCATCCAGGTAGAAATAAAGCCAGACATTCGGGAAGTCAATTGTGAAGAAATGAAGCCAGACATTGGGGATCTCATCCAGGTAGAAATAAAGCCAGACATTCAGGAAGTCAACTGTGAAGAAATGAAGCCAGACATTGGGGATCTAATCCAGGTAGAAATGAAGCCAGACATTGGGGATCTCATCCAGGTAGAAATGAAGCCAGACATTGGGTATCTCATCCAGGTAAAAATGAAGCCAGACATTGGGGATCTAATCCAGGTAGAAATGAAGCCAGACATTGGGGATCTAATCCAGGTAGAAATGAAGCCAGACATTGGGGATCTCATCCAGGTAGAAATGAAGCCAGACATTCGGGAAGTCAACTGTGAAGAAATGAAACCAGACATTGGGGATCTCATCCAGGTAGAAATGAAGCCAGACATTGGGGAGCCGATGGATGTGGAGGGCCACAGGGAAAAAAGGGAGCAGGCGACCATGGGTTGCATCCCAGTCCAAGTCAAGACGGAGTCTGGTTTTCCTACAACAATAGATACACTTCTGCAGCCTGCACCCAGGTTGTCCAGCTGGAAAGAGGTCACTGGGACACATGCTTGTCAAAGACGTCTGGACAGATATGCTCAGAAAGAGTCTTCAGAAGCAACAGGTCAGACTGCAAAGAGAAGGAAAGCAAGGAAGTACCCTGTTCCCACTGTGACTACCAGAGCACCAGTAAAGCCTGTCTGGAGAAACACATACAGACTGCCCATGGAACACAGAAGGAGCAGCAGAGCTCCATGCGGGGCTGTGGAACTGATCAGAAAGGAACCCGTGGTCCACACAGGAAAGTAACCAGAAGAGCTGCAAAGAAACTGACATGCCCACACTGTGACTTTGAATGCAGCCAGAAAAAGATTTTGAAACAGCACATGCTGACTGCCCACGGAGGAAGTGGAAACCACCAGATTCTTCATGGTGACTCAAAGAATGAGCGGAAAGGCAGAAGCGGCCCTCACAAGAGGGGAAACAACAGAGCTTCAGCAACGCTGACATGCCCAAGCTGTGACTTCAGGTGCAGTGAGAATAAGACTCTGAAGCAGCACGTGGAGACAGATCACGAGAAGGAGGCGTCATGTCTGCACTGCAGGTTTCGGTGTCACGGTCTGAGGGACCTGAAGCAGCACATGGACTCTGACTGCAGGAAGAGGAAATACCAGTGTCTCCACTGCACAGCTCGGTTCAAGATCAGCGGCCACCTGACCGTGCACATCACTACTGTCCACAGGAAGGAGAAGAAGTACCACTGCCCTGACTGCCAAAGGAAGTTTGCAGCCAGGGGCACTTTGAATGACCACATCATTGCCATGCATGAGAACAAGGGGAAGCATGCCTGTCCTCACTGCCACATGAAGTTCAGCCTCAAGCGGAGAGTCCACGCACATGTCAGGGCAGTCCATGAAGCGAGGAAGACCTCCGACCGTCCCTGGAAGCACTCTTGTCCCCACTGCAGCTTCAAGTCTGCGTACTCCATCATAATGAGGCGGCACATCCAGGGTGTTCATGACCGTGTGAAAAACCACTCTTGTCCCCACTGTGACTTCAAATGCATCCTTAAGTACAAGCTGAAAGTCCACATTGAAACGGTCCATGAACACTCAAAGATGCACGCTTGCCCCCACTGCAGCTTCAAGTCCCCGTACTCCATCACAATGAAGCGCCACATCCAGGGTGTTCATGACCGTGTGAAAAACCACTCTTGTCCCCACTGTGACTTCAAATGCATCCTTAAGTACAAGCTGAAAGTCCACATTGAAACGGTCCATGAGCACTCAAAGAAGTACGCTTGCCCCCACTGCAGCTTCAAGTCTGCGTACTCCATCACAATGAAGCAGCACATCCAGGTTGTTCATGACCGTGTGAAAAACCACTCTTGTCCCCACTGTGACTTCAAATGCATCCTTAAGTACAAGCTGAAAGTCCACATTGAAACGGTCCATGAGCACTCAAAGAAGTACGCTTGCCCCCACTGCAGCTTCAAGTCCCCGTACTCCATCACAATGAAGCGGCACATCCAGGGTGTTCATGACCGTGTGAAAAACCACTCTTGTCCCCACTGTGACTACAGGACGGGGCGTCGAGATGTCATAAACAAGCACGTGCGGCACGTGCATGAGGGACAGAGGAGGCACGCCTGTCCCCACTGCCAGTCTAAGTTCAGCCTGAGAGGCAACATGAAGAAGCACATGCGGAGTGTCCACAACTGCTGAATGCACGCTGCTCGCATCCTGTGCAGTCGGAGAGGGGGCTCTGTGGGAGTTCCTGACACGGCTTGTGGAGAGGGTTTGTTCTTGGTGCTTAAGCTGCTGCCATTGTTGTGTTCTCATCTCTTTCTCATTGGTTGAAAATAAGTTTTCAAGTTTTCTTTCCTGTTATGGCTGTTGTTGTTGTTGTTGTTGTTGTTGTTGTTGTTGTTGTGGCTCTTGTTGTTGTTGTTGTGGCTCTTGTTGTTGTTGTTGTTGTTGTTGTGGCTCTTGTTGTTGTTGTTGTTGTTGTTGTTGTGGGTCTTGTTGTTGTTGTTGTGGCTCTTGTTGTTGTTGTTGTGGCTCTTGTTGTTGTTGTTGTGGCTCTTGTTGTTGTTGTTGTGGCTCTTGTCGTTGTTGTTGTGGCTCTTGTTGTTGTTGTGGCTCTTGTTGTTGCTGTTGAAAGACTTGTGCAGTTTTGTATGATTGAGGTCACGTCTATAATTTGGTGCCACTGAATGTACCCTTCTCTTCCTCAGTAGACTGATTACTGTGGTGGTGGTCGTTATTTTTGTTGTTGTTTTAAGAGCTTTGTAATCCATAATCGTTGAGGTCATGCCTATATCTCTCTCTCAGTAGAATGATTACTGTTGTTTATAGAGTTTTGTAGACCATAATCGTTGAGGTCATGCCTATTTCTCTCTCTCAGTAGAATGATTACTGTTGTTATATAAAGATTTTTGGTTACTGTTGCTGGTGGAGGTAGTGGTGGATTTGAAATGGGTTTTCTTGTAGTTTTTTTGGTTATTACCATTATTTTTACTAGTGAGAGGTACATGGTAATGACGAGAACACTGTGCATGCATGTTTTTGCGTGATTCTGTGTTTTTGCTAGTCAGGTGCAGTGTGCTTACTCTGGGAAGAGAAGTAACTAATATGTCACAATGAAGCTCTTCTGAAGCTCTACTTGAATTGCTTGTCTAATATTGACCTGGAAATTGTGCCGGTCATATCAATAATTTGATATGGATTTTTCATGTCATCAATGTGTCGTGGCATGCCGAAAATAATTTCTATAATGCATGTACTCGGACACTCCGTTTGACTAGTCACTACATGTTCTGTTTTGTTTGATGTGACCTGTTTACATTGCATTCTTTATTTTGACTGATGTGATTGTTTCAGGTTAATTGAAGTGAGTGTGTGTGTGTGTATGTGTGTCTGTGTGTATGTGTGTGTGTGTGTGTGTGTGTGTGTGTGTGTGTGTGTGTGTGTGTGTGAAGAAGTGTGTGTGTGTGTGTGTGAAGAGTGTGTTTGTGTGTGTGTGTGTGTGTGTGTGTGTGTGTGTGTGTGTGTGTGTGTGTGTGTGTGTGTGTGTGTGTGTGTGTGTGTGTGTGTGTGTGTGTGTGTGTGTGTGTGTGAAGAAGTGTGTGTGTGTGTGTGTGAAGAAGTGTGTGTGTGTGTGTGTGTGTGTGTGTGTGTGTGTGTGTGTGTGTGTAAAGAAGTGTGTGTGTGTATAAAGAAGTTGTGTGTGTGTTTGTGTGTGTGCTTGTGTGTGTGTGTATTAAGAAGTGTGTGTGTGTGTGTGTGTGTGTGTGTGTGTGTGTGTGTGTGTGTGTGTGTATAAGTTGTGTGTGTGTGTTTGTGTGTGTGCTTGTGTGTGTGTGTGTGTATTAAGAAGTGTGTGTGTGTTTAAAGAAGTTTGTGTGTATGTGTGTGAGTATGCATGTGTGTGCGTGTGTGAGAGATACATTATGTGATGGTGTTCCTATAAAGTTACACTTTGCTCAAAATGGGGAGATAACAACTTAAACAAGACTGCATAACTTGAGTTGTACACTGCCGTGTTGGTCCTTTTTCGAATAAAGCCACAATAGTCAATGACACTGGTTGTTGAGATTTTGTCCCTGTCCGTACAATGCATGTGATTTAGTCGGATCTTTCATGCTGGACTCTGTGTGGTCTGTCAAAGGGATGTTTTTCTTCTTCTTTTTAAATCTACTTTTGTTGAGTCGAGTCAAATTATTCTTTTCATTTTTTTCTTCTTCTTTTTTAATCTCTGCTTTTGTTGATTTCAGTCAATTTTTGTTCTTTTTTTTCTTTCTTTTAAAAAAATAGCAACTTGGGTTGTTAAAACTATGTGTACAAAATTTCCTGTGTCTACTTACATGTATATGAGTGTATTTTGTTCACTCAGGGCATATATTATCTCTTGCAAAAGTGTTTATTTTTCGTGTACATATTTTATGTTGTTGATGTGTGTTTCCATTCCCAATGTGTTGTGTCTGGTATGGATGGAAAGGTCAGGGCAGGTCTTGAGAAGGTTTCATTTGTTTTCTTTCTGCGACATGTGATGCCTCCCTTCCTGTCAGGTTGTCCCTCATGATGGATGCTGTGTCTGGCAGTGAGGACAAACTCTTCTGGTGCAGTTTTGTTAAACTGCTGCAGGCATACCCTCCTCCTTTTGACCTTAATGCCTTTGGGGGGGAAAAGTTCCTTTATGTTTGCTGTCATTCGTAGATTTATTTATCAAGGCATTGATTGCTCTTTCTGCAATTTATTCTGTCATCAACATTTTGTGTGATTATCAAGTTTGTGTCAAATGCGCTCCTCTGCCTCCCCCTCCTGCTCCCCTCCCCTCCCCTCCCTCCCTCCCCTCCCCTCCCCTCTCTCCCTCCCCTCCCCTCTCTCCCTCCTCTCCCCTCCCCTCTCTCCCCTCCCCCTCCCTCCTCCTCTCTCCCCTCCCCTCTCCCCCTCCCAACTCCCCATCTTGCTCCCCCTCCCCTCCTCTGCCCCTCCCCCTCCCCCCCCCCTCCCCTCCCCCATCCATGACCTTGCTGAGCTACACTGCTGAAGTTGAGTTACATTTCTTGAAAAATTATATATTTCTTTTTTCTTTCTGTCTTTCTTTGTAACTGAAGTAAACTTTTAAAGGTAAACATGTTGTTTCATGTCGTGAAGTCTGGCTCTCAAACTGTTTTACATTTCACCCCTGGTCACAGGGTCACCTGATCAATCCTTCACCAGCACCTGATGACAAACACAGTGACAGATGTGACGCACACAGTCCGGTACCAGTACCATTCCAGCCCGATGCTGGCTCATGGCTGAATACAAGAGTTAATGGCACCACAGTAACGCGCTGCTGCCTTCACAGGTACCCGGTTTTACTCCTGGGTGGGAGAAGCAATGCGAGTTAAGTGCCTTGCTC
>JAWQFJ010027555.1:0-2500 GCA_034096865.1 Theodoxus fluviatilis | reverse complement strand
CCTGTACCCCTTTTTGCTTTCCTCTGGTGGCTATATCATCTAAAGTTGCGTCTATGGACAATTTTGTTGTGAACAAGAATCCTAGGTATTTATATTGGTTGACTGTCTCCAAACGAGACCCATCTAGAAACCAATTTTCACCAATGGCTAAATGTCCTCCTTTTCTAAACACCATAACTTTTGTCTTCTCTGTGTTTACCTTCAATTCAAGAAGTTTGGACATATGCAAGAGATTATCAAGTTGATTTTGGAGGCCCACGGGTGTGGTTGAAATCAGGACGACATCGTCAGCAAATAGTAGAAGGAACACTTCCATCATGCCAGGTACCATCTGAACCCCATGTTTGCCTTTTCTCCTCACATAATCTGCGACTGCATTGATATAGAGAGAAAAAATTAACGGACTCTCAATTGCACCTTGTTTTACACCAGAAGGGCATTCAAAGAAATCAGAGAGATCCTGTCCCAACGAACGCATGCTTGTACTTTGCAGTACATGGCCTTTAACATCATCAAAAACTTGGTCGAAAGCTGAGCGCCTTTAAGAACCTCCCAGAGTTGGCCACGGTTAACAGAATCAAACGCTTTTCGGTAGTCAACAAAAGCGACGTACAGTTTTCCACGTCTGTCGCCATATACATGTTTCAAAATCATTGCGAATAACGTAAATATATGGTCAATAGTCGAGTGCTGGGTTCGAAAGCCAGCCTGTTCAGGACACACTTTGTTTTCTTGCTCCATCCACACGCGCAACCGACTTGCAAGTATTGTTGTGAAAATCTTACTCATTGCACACAGCAAAGATATACCTCTATAGTTATCTGTGTTGTGTACGTCACCCTTCTTGTGTAATGGTATGATTATTGATCGTGACCAGGCCTCAGGGAAATGATGCGATTCATAGATCTTATCCCTCCAGGTTTACTGGAGGTCCTACAGACTTTATCTGTCTGTCTGTGTGTGTGTGTGTGTGTGTGTGTGTGTGTGTGTGTGTGTGTGTGTGTGTGTGTGTGTGTGTGTGTGTCCCGACTTCACGGCTTATATCTCAAAAACTACTGGACGGATTTCCTCGAGATTTTGCACACTTACTGGAAGTTAGGTCCGATTGAATGTATCAAATTTTCAGAATCAAGGCTTGAACAGAAAGTGGTTTTTAAGGTCGTACCTCCCTAAAGTGTCAATTGATGGAATGGCGAAATTGCAATTGATGGAATGGCGAAAATTCTGACGTGATCAAAACTGACAGAACAATGCCTAGCAGCGGCGGCTAGGTGGGGGGTGGGGGAGAGAGAGAGAGAGGAGGGGGGGGGGGGGGGTTGTCCACCCGCGCGGCCAGTTCATTCAACTCTGGGAACAGCCACTCAGTCTCTTTTTTGGAGAGGTTGCTGGTTCGAACCCGACCTGTTTTTTGTGTGTTTTTTTGTGTTTTTCCCCCTCTTTTCTCGAGAGGTTGCGGCAAAACCTGGAGGTTCAGCGCCAGCGGTTTTTATTAAACAATTCGGTAAGAAATGGGACTATTTTTTCACCAGCTACCTTGTAACATCCTCCGGGCAGACCATCCAGCCCTGGGGCTTTCGAAGCTTTTAATCTACAAATAGCATTTGTTACTTCTTCCCTGCTGATTTTAGCGTCAAGCATATCATTAGACACTATTTCATCCCCTTCCGTTTCATCACATACGCTGTTATTTATACTCTGATACATGGCTTCAAAATAGTGTTTCCATGACTCAATACTGATTTCTGCCAGAGGGACTGAGCGTCGTGTCGACAACTTAACAGTATTCCAGAATACTCTAGAATTTTGCAAACTGCTCATCAGAGTAGTACGCACTACTACGAAGTGATTACGTTTCTTTTCTCCGATTAAAGTTTTGTATCGACGTCTATTAGACATATATTGTTCTTTGGTTTCAACAGATCTGCATTTCCTGAACCTTTTAAGAGCACACAACGCCAGATTTCTACTGTTACTGCACTCTTTGTCACAGTGTGTGTGTGTGTGTGTGTGTGTGTGTGTGTGTGTGTGTGTGAGAGTGAGAGAGAGAGAGAGAGAGAGAGGATGGGGGCACCCAATGAAAAACCAGTATGGAGTTGCTTTAAGGAAGTAAAGGCAGATCAATAATAATAATGATGATGATAATAAAGTAATAATAACAAAATTAGCAATTAAAATTATAATGATAATAACAACAACGACAATAATACTGATGATGATGATAATAATGATGATGATTAATAATACTACTACTAATACTAATAATACTAATACTACTAATACTAATACTACTAATACTAATACTAATATGAACAATACTAATACTAATAATACTACTAATACTAATACTACTACTACTACTACTACTACTACTACTACTACTACTACTACTAATGATGATTAATAATAATACTACTAATACTAATAATAATAATACTAATAATACTAATACTACTAATACTAATACTAACAATACTAATACTACTACTACTACTACTACTAC
>JAWQFJ010027554.1:5000-10788 GCA_034096865.1 Theodoxus fluviatilis | reverse complement strand
TTGTAGTAGTAATAGTAGCAGCAATAGTGGTAGTAGTAGTGGTAGCAGTAGTAGTAGTGGTAGTAGTAGTAGTGGTAGCAGTAGTAGTAGTGGTAATTGCTGTCATCCTTGTTTTATTGTTTAATCTTGATTGTGAAAGTGCTGCACAGTTGTTAAAAACAAGGCTTTTCATCGATAACCACATGCTTCTAATGTAGACAATATTTTGGCAAGCCATTGTCATCCTTGTTGCATTGGAAAAGTGCTGCACACTTGTTGAAAAGTGAGATCTTGCCAATCATTTCACAAGTTTCTTGCTGATAGCCACATGCTTCTCATGCAGACAATATTTTAGCAGCTTGATCCTCTCTTGATTTGGACACCTACATAATTTTTATATTCAATTTTTACACATTCATTCTTAAGCAGAATACCTTTATGCCAGAATATGAAGGTCAAGAAAGGTTGGTTTGAAATTGTTGTAGTAAGCAGAGCATGCTGGGAGTGTTTCAAGTTAGCAAACTGCACTAATGAGGTGACTGCAGTCACAACTTTTATTGAATACACTGTTTTTCATGCAGTGTCAGCATTTCATGTTCATAAAAAGCTGGACTGATATAATCAATTTTGTTGAATACACCCAGTTTTTCATGCAGTGTCAGCATTTTACATTCATCAAAAGCTGGACTGATATCACCACTTGGGTGCATTCATTCTTTATGCTTTGTCAGTATTTTATGCTGGTTAGGAAAAAAGAAAATTGTGGTTACAGTAACCTTACTGACCCTTTCATTTCCCCCTGCCAACCTCAAACTTTTTTCATTCAATTTCAAGCCAAAAAAAAGAAGAAAAAGGAAGAAGAAATTGATGGTAAACAACAAACTGCATGCTATCCCATCTTCCCTGCCCTATCAGCTCTCAGGAAGTTCACTATTTACATTTTGTAAAAGCATTTTCAGTGGGGAAAAAATTTGACATATGTTATTGTTAAACTTTAATCTTGCCTCTTCAAAAAAAGGGGGGCGGGGATTTAAGTTCAGTCCAACCTACCAACCCCTTTTTGATTTTGTGTGTGGCAATGTTACCAATACCACAGCTATCTTTTTTTTCTTCTTAATAAACTCAACTCCATGACAATCAGCTTCAATCTTTTACCCATGAAATTCTACCATTGATGAAATATTGTGGATAAATTTATGTATGAAACACATGTATACACTGTACACACAGTCTTCCTTGAAACATGTGTAGTACACACATTGTATCCATCCATGACAAGTCAGGGGTGTGCAGTAGTGAAAATGAAGAGAATTTTCACTTTTCACTGTAAAGCCAGTTCTTAAAGCAGGTTCTTAAGTAGCAAAGTGCATCGCCACTGCATGGTACGTTTGACTGCTCCTCTTCGCGTGAATGATGCTCCATAAGGTGTGGATTATAAAGGCAAAGGGTAAGATTATAAGTATAGTTTAAGTATTTTCACACATAGGTTGTGCAAAAGTGAGTAATTTTACAAAACTTTTTTAATGCACAAGTGAAAAGCCGTGTTTGTTACAAAATGCAAGCGAAGTAATTACAACAATACAAATACTACCACGCTCGTAGTAACTATTATACCAAAGTATGGGGACGTGAGAAATCTTATGTGAATGAGTTGTTTGGTTTCAAACGCTCTCAGCGAGTAAAGCATACGTACCCCAACAACGCTGAATATATGGAGACACTGGTAGAACATCTCTTGATATTGCAACAAAAATGAGAGAGCTCTGTAAATACTGGTTAAAACTACTTCTGATGAACAGCGATAAACTGCCCAGGAAAGCCTATTGTAAATAAATGAGATGTCACTAGGAATGGCTGAGAACAATTATGCCATCGTGATCATTTGCTGGGCACTTCACATTAAAAGCTTACTTTGTTCTAAGGATTTGGGGAAGTGTGGCACAACAAGGTGTTGGCCACAAAACTGCTTTCCTCAAAATTTGGAAAAAAGACTCGAAGGTTGCTGTCATATTCAAAGTATAGGCAAGACTTGGGCATCTTCTGTGGAAAACTAGCAACAGTTTGCACATCCTTGCCCTTTGTAAGACTCAGCACGATGCTGAACACATCTACAGGACTTACCAATGCTGACCAGGACAGATGATAGACACAGTGTGGAATGGGGGTCAGTGGCATTAGTTGTCATGCCAAGAGGAACATTTCAAGTGGAGAGGACTCTGGGACATGCACAATTTGTGGGCTCATAGAAAACAAAGAAAACCTACTGTTCAAATGAGGTATGACTGTTTCAGACTGAAGTTTGTGAAGTGTGGAAGAAAAATGTATACTGAAATTCCCCCATGTTATGATGCACAATAAACTAAGGGAAGTGTCATGCTTTAGTTTGGTTTATGTTCACAGCACTGAAACAAGTTGTTATCCAAGATCTCAAGAATGTACCTACGTAAACAAAATATCTTTATACCCACTGGTTTGTAATGGGCTAAAGGCCTAATATACAAATAAACTGTTCTGTTCTGCCCTGTTCTGTACAGCGTTTCAGCAGACGGGAACCACTCAATGACCTCCTCAGGGTTGGAGCGGTTTGTTCATCTGTAAAAATGACAACAACAGACAAAAAAACCACACACACACACAACACAAACAAAACAAAACAACAACAACAAACAAAAAAACTTTCAGCTGAGAAATTCTAATCAGTGAGACATTTTCTCTAGCAAATTTTCACTGCAAAAAGTGCATGATTGGTAGAGCACCTGTCTGCTTTCCATTCCAGGACCACCAGTAACCAGTCTTGTCGCCATCCAGTCTGCAGTGCCCACACCCAGCAGAGCCTGAGTTCTGACCTGCTGCCCTGGCCATCCTCCTGTGCAGCAGGCATTGTGTAGTCTTCTACATGGACCTATAGCTGCCCTGGCCATCCTCCTGTGCAGCAGGCATTGTGTAGTCTTCTACATGGACCTATAGCTGCCCTGGCCATCCTCCTGTGCAGCAGGCATTGTGTAGTCTTCTACATGGACCTATAGCTGCCCTGGCCATCCTCCTGTGCAGCAGGCATTGTGTAGTCTTCTACATGGACCTATAGCTGCCCTGGTCATCCTCCTGTGCAGCAGACATTCTGTAGTCTTCTACATGGACCTATAGCTGCCCTGGCCATCCTCCTGTGCAGCAGGCATTCTGTAGTCTTCTACATGGACCTATAGCTGCCCTGGCCATCCTCCTGTGCAGCAGGCATTCTGTAGTCTTCTACATGGACCTATAGCTGCCCTGGCCATCCTCCTGTGCAGCAGGCATTCTGTAGTCTTCTACATGGACCTATAGCTGCCCTGGCCAGCCTCCTGTGCAGCAGGTGTCTATGTGAGGAACTGTGGCTATCTGGACCCACTGTCTTCTACACTGTGTCGTGGGTGCAACTCTGCTGGGGAGAGAGACATCTGAGTTAAGCTACTCTTGTGTGACTGTGACAGTCGGCAGTCTTCCTGACACTGTGATGCCATCAGGAGAACTATGTTGCTGCCAGGCTTTGGAGGTGGCTGACCTTTGAGAAGAACTCTGTTTTTGCAGGAACTGTGTGTGGTAAATCCAAAACTTTAGGTATATGAAGTATCACTTACATATATGTATGTAGTAACTCTGTATTGCAGGAACTGTGTGTGGAAATCCAAGATTGAGGATGCATGAACTATCACGTACATGGAAATGCTTGAGGTAATGGCACAGTGTGGGAGGCATTCACAATCTGAGTTTGGGCCTGTGTCTCTGTGTGGTTGGAGTGACTATTCAAGGTGGTTGGATGCTTTGTCACTGTGTATCAGGTGGCACACTCCAAGCTTCTTGTGTAAGGAGGCAGCCTTTCCTGAAAGAAGAGTACTGTCAGAGTGAACAACACTTTTTTATTTCTTTGATTGAGCTGTAAAGCTTGGATTGCAAGTGATACTTACAGTTGTGAAAAGTCAGCATTCTGGTCTGCCATCTTGAAAAAGACAATCAGTTTTGAGCTCCAAGAAAAGAAAAAGTGATAAATTATTGTCAAAGTTCCTTTTCTTGAACCATTTCCCACTGTGCCTCTGCAGCACAGCAGGGATCAGACATCAATGTCTGAGTGAGGCAGAACAGAGAGGTGGAGGTAATGATAATGGTGTTTGCTCAGTCACTACTGAAGGAAGCCCTGTTGTTCTGACAAGTGTGGACATGGAGGGAGAAGAGAACTCAATGTTTGATCAATTCATCCCTGCAATGGATGCCAGTGGCCATGACAGTCATATGTTTTCATGGATGAAGACCCGACAAGCCGTGAAGAATGATGGGCATGCCGGTGAAATATGATGAACACTGAATCTATCAATGAACCCGACCCCCAAAACCACCTGCACAGAGGAATGAATGCATCCCTGGAGCTTTCACTATCTCTAATGGGTGTATCAGCTTATCATCCCTGGTTAACACAAACTTTTCCACTGGAGGCCACGCATGCCACAAACTCTCCAGGACAAGCATCAGAGTGTGAGATCCCTCCACGCACTGATCCGTGTACGGTGTCCTCCTCGACATGCAAAAGACTCCAAGGCACTGAAGTTGGTAGTTGCATTGGTCCTGTAAAGCAAGAACACACAGAGGAGGCCCCCTTCATATGCCTGTCTGAAGAAGCAAACAGACGTGGACCTGTCACTGATTCATATACTGTGTCATCAGTGAGGCCTGAAAGACTCCAGGACATGGAATTTTATCTAAATTCCCCAAATGGACACGGCCCCGTCACTGACTCCTGTCCTGTGCTACCATTGACTCTTGAAGGATTCCAGAACATGGAAATTCATAAAGAGTTCAGCTGTGTGAAGCAAGAGCTGCCTGACATCAGTCGTTGTGAGGAGTCACTCACCTGTGGGTGTCCAGGTGTAGGCAGGAACTGTCTGTGCACCTGGAGGGCTCCAGTCACAGAGATTGGACAGGAAGAGGATGACCCAAACCACTGTTATGGGGAGTATGTTCAGGTAAAAATGAAGCAGGACATTGGGGAACTCCTCAGTGAAGAAACGAAGCCAGACATTCGGGAAGTCAACTGTGAAGAAATGAAACAAGACATCGGGGATCTCATCCAGGTAGAAATAAAGCCAGACATTGGGGATCTCATCCAGGTAGAAATAAAGCCAGACATTTGGGAAGTCAACCGTGAAGACATGAGGCCAGACATTGGAGATCTCATCCAGGTAGAAATGAAGCCAGACATTGGGGAGCCGATGGATGTGGAGGGCCACAGGGAAAAAAGGGAGCAGGCGACAATGGGTTGCATCCCAGTCCAAGTCACGACGGAGTCTGGTTTTCCTACAACAGTGGATACACTTCCGCAGCCTGCACCCAGGGTGTCCAGCTGGAAAGAGGTCACTGAGACACATGCTTGTCAAAGACATCTGGCCAGATATGCTCAGAAAGAGTCTTCAGAAGCAACAGGTCAGACTGCAAAGAGAAGGAAAGCAAGGAAGTACCCCTGTTCCCACTGTGACTACCAGAGCACCAGTAAAGCCTGTCTGGAGAAACACATGCAGACTGCCCATGGAACACTGAAGGAGCAGCAGAGCTCCATGCGGGGCTGTGGAACTGATCAGAAAGGAACCCGTGGTCCACACAGGAAAGTAACCAGAAGAGCTGCAAAGAAACTGACATGCCCACACTGTGACTTTGAATGCAGCCAGAAAAAGATTTTGAAACAGCACATGCTGACTGCCCATGGAGGAAGTGGAAACCACCAGATTCTTCATGGTGACTCAAAGAATGAGCGGAAAGGCAGACGCGGCCCTCACAAGAGGGGAAA
>JAWQFJ010027553.1:90000-92570 GCA_034096865.1 Theodoxus fluviatilis | reverse complement strand
AATAAGAGCAAGTCAAGTCACGAGTGGTATCATTTCGCCTTTTACATAACGCGAAGTCAGACGCGGTAGGTTTGATTTGACCCCGATCCTCAGGGGGAGGGTGGGGAGAGGAAATGCAGTCAGCACCTTACCCGAGAGTACACCTCTAAATCCGTGCAGTATCGAACTCGGTCCTCGCTGCTTGGGAAGGGGGCTGCAAGGTGAATGCCTGAACCAGTTAACGCGAGGTGAATGCCTGAACCAGTTAACGCGAGGTGAATGCCTGAACCAGTTAACGCGAGGTGAATGCCTGAACCAGTTAACGCGAGCCCCTTGTGTTCTACCTCCGGTCCAAGTGAACAACACTTACTGCACGACACATGTCACTTACAGTGCCTACGAATTTGCAAAACTTGGTCTGTAATGTTCATGAGTCTTTCCGACAGTTACGCCGGGGATTTTAGAGTGAAATATAAACTTTGGGCATTGGCTTCAGTCCACGGGGAGAGGGCGGTCTTATCGAACAAGTATGGATGAGATGGAAAGCTGATAGGAAAATAGACTCGGTCACACACACACACACACACACACACACACACACACACACACACACACACACACACACACACACACACACACACAAACACACACACACACACACACACACACACACACACACACCACCCCACACACACCACACCCGAGATATTTCATGTGGCGCTCTACTAGAGAACAGTCCACAACCTCCGTGTTTTTGCTGATGTTATTTCCACCGTGGGTGTATTCAAATCAACATGCCACTGTGTAGGGCAACATATCTGCCTTCACGCCAAAGAGACGACAGACCATAGTTCTGGTTTGTTATAAACAGACCTGGTCTTAGAAAACGGTGTGTGTGTGTGTGTGTGTGTGTGTGTGTGTGTGTGTGTGTGTGTGTGTGTGTGTGTGTGTGTGTGTGTGTGTGTGTGTGTGTGTGTGTGTGTGTGTGTGTGTGTGTGTGTGTGTGTACGTGTTTCTGGAAATGTATGAAAGAGTGTGTGTTTGTGCCCTTGTTTGGTGTGTGTGTGTGTGTATATATGTGTGTGTGTGTGTGCGCGCGCGAGTGTTTGCTTGCAAACGTAAGTGCGTGTGTGTGTTCGTCTGCTTGCATGCAAACGTGTGTGTGTGTGTGTGTGTGTGTATGTGTGTGTGTGTGTGCGCGTGTGTGTGTTTGTTTGCCTGCAAACGTGTGTGTTTGTGTGTGTGTGTGTGTGTGTGTGTGTGTGTGTGTGTGTGTGTGTGTGTATAGATGTGCGTGCAATTATGTGTGTGAATGTAAATTTGTTTTTGTGTGTGTTTGTGTGCGTGTTTGTGTATGTGTGTTCGAACGCGCGTGTGTGTGTGTTTGTGTGTGTGTGTGCTGTGTGTGTATGTGTGTGTGTGTGTGTGTGTGTGTGTGTGTGTGTGCCTGTGCCTGTGTATGTGTCTGTGTGTGTGAATGTGTGTTTGTGAATGTGTGTGTGTCTGTATGTGTGTGTGTGTGCGCGTGTGTTTCTGTGCGTGATTGTGTTTGTGATTGTGTGTGTGTTCGAACGCGCGCGCGCGCGTGTGTGTGTGCTTGTGTGTGTGTGTGTGTGTGTGTGTGTGCCTGTGTATGTGTCTGTGTTTGTGAATGTGTGTTTGTGAATGTGTGTGTGTGTATGTGTGCGTGTGTGTGTGTGTGCGCGCGCGTGTGTGTGTTTGTGTGTGTGTGCAAGATATGTGTGTGTCTGTGTGTGTGTGTATATGTCTTTGTTTGTGTGTGTGTGTGTGTGTGTGCGTTTGTGTGCGTGCGTGTGTGTCTCATGTAACAGGTTTCCCTGAGACCGACTCTTCCTTTTGTGGATGTTATTTCTTTCTTTCCTCCTTCCCTCTCTCTCACTCACTCACTCACTCACTCACTCACTCACTCACTCACTCACTCACTCACTCACTCACTCACTCACTCACTCACTCACTCACTCACTCACTCACTCACTCACTCACTCACTCACTCACTCGAACACGCACTCGCTCACTCGCTCGCTTGCTCACTCACTCGCTCGCTCAATTACTTGCTCGCTCTTTCAATCACTCACTCGCTCTCTCAAACACTCACTCGCTCGCTCAATTACTTGCTCGCTCTTTCAATCACTCACTCGCTCTCTCAAACACTCACTCGCTCTCTCAAACACTCACTCGCTCTCTCAAACACTCACTCGCTCGCTCACTTGCTCATTCTGTCGCTCTTTCAAACTCACTCATTTGCCCATTCTCTCACTTGCTCGCTCACTCAGCCACTCTCTCGCTCACTCACTCATTTGCCCGTTCACCCACTCGTTCATGTATCTACCCACTCGCTCACTAGAGCGTTCGTACACCATTAGCAAACAACTTAAGATTAGTCTCCTCGACCATTTGGAACTCTAATGAATTCTACTTCCCGGGAAAATCATGCAACAAGATGGCTCCAAATCATGAGGGTGAATGCGTCCATAAGCAACCTGCAGATGTCGGTAAGCTCTCAGAAGTATCCGCCTAATGGAGTTTTCGGTTGGTCTCTGTAATCAGCACAGATGAACTCTCTGAACACT
>JAWQFJ010027553.1:70000-85000 GCA_034096865.1 Theodoxus fluviatilis | reverse complement strand
TACATTGTTTATTCGGAAATAACCTATTTACATACTGCTGAAAATATACAAAGGAACATTTGAATAGCGAATACTTCCTAGTACGTAAACTATTCCATTCTCGGGCAGTGACACGCATTTTACAGGTACTGCGGTCTGTAAATAACAACCTTACGTGCAAGGTCTCCTCCATTTTGCCTTTTAAAAAATTACCTCCGAAGCCTTCTTGACAAAACTCGCATCTCCTTGCGAGCGAGGAGTTGAGCGCAATCCACTCGCCGCGCGCTTTCCCAGCGTTCTTCGCCAATACTCGCGAGTTACTAGCGTAAACAACGAGCCCCAACTGTCGATTTCCCTAGTTATTCGCCTCTCCCGAATCACGTAGAGAGATACGGTGGGTCTATTTTTGTCCCAACTCACAGAGAGAGAGTGTACACAGGTTTTGGTCTTGAGGAAGCTGAAAGGAAAATCCCTCGTGTAATGTATGGTGGCACCCTCGATCTCCCAACCTATGTGTTACGAAGCTCTGCCAATTGTTACGGGTCTGCTTCTCCACCGTTTTGTTACGGGGGTCGTTGTTGCTCCTCTCTTGTATAAATAACTTTTGGTCTTTCTCTGTAGTCGATGGGTGTTCTGTGGTAGAGCTGGATGTTCTTCTGGACGGGCGAGGCGTACCGCTTCAGTCTTGTATGCTGGTCTGCTTGATTCGGGAGGGCTTGGTGTTCCATTTGGTTGGACAGAAAACTTCATATCTCTTCTTAAGTTCTTATTCCTTTATTCGTAGCAGCAAGACACAAGATGTTACACTGCCCAACATTTTCTACCTCTGTCTCTCTCTGACTGCATTCTCTCTCTCCAGGTCTGATCCATTCTGTCTGCCTCTGCCTCCTTCTCTCCTACCTGCGTGGTCGTCTCCGTCTCCTCGGCTCTGGCTCTCCCCCGTCTCTGGTCTGATTCCGTCTCTCTTTTATTCTGTCATCCCAAATTACTAACGTTCCTATGTTCTTAGTCACAGATTTTTCTCATTACCTTTTATGGTCATGCATCTCGACCATAACGGAGAAAAGGGGGGAGGGGGGGGGGAGGGGGGGGGGGAGACTGCACATATTCCCGCATGGGGGGGGAGGGAGGAAATGGTCTCTGGGGAGACAATTCATCTCCATTCGGTCTAGAACTCTCTCCTAAAAATAACTTGCTTCGTGATCTATTTTCTATGACGCGTTAATCTATACGTAGGAATACAGCATCTCTTTCTACTTTTCAGCCTGACACTCGCTTTTTCCAGCATAACATTCCGCTGAACTTACTGAAAACGGAATGTCTTTATTCCGTAAAATTATGAGAGACTTTAAATTTGGGAGTTTGTCTTAATGCTTCAATACGGATAAAGAACATCGGTTGGCCGAAAAAATTTTCCAAAATCATTTTCAAAGAAATGGCATTTTCTGCCTTATGGAAAGTTTTAATTATCTTATTATCGTCATTTATATAATATTCTTAGCATCTTAGTGAATATGATCTTATCATTACCAATAATTATTTTAAAAATTTCAATTATATGTATTTACATTTTCCAATATATTTCACACTATATTATATTGCACTTCAAACAGAGGTTGAATAAGTATTTTATATACTTTGAGAGAGAGAGGCAGACAGCATCAATATCATATTACATATTTAACAAAAATCATCACACTGATACGTGTTTCACATTCCGAAAACGACATTAAAATATTACGATACATTTTGAAAAAAAGGAAAACACAATCACATGATGTTTCACATCTAATTAATTATCCTTTGATCAACAAGGAAATTGTTGATATATCAATGTACATTGTTCACGAATTATTTAAGGCACTTCACACATATAAGTTTTTCATGGATCTTAGTTATTTACTCTATCCTAACATCGACGAACATGATATATTATGTATATGATTATATATTGATTTATCATAACATTCCGTTGCACATTAATTATGAAAAAGCTGAAAAATGGACATGAGTTTCGGTTTTGGGTAATGACAAATGAATTAAGCTTGAATTACGAATATGTAAACAACAAGAATATGACAACATTAAAGCATCACCCCAAAAAACACAGCAATGCAACATTGCTTACATATTTAAAGAAAACGATAAATACATTAAAAAGTTTAGGATGTATCAGTTGACACAATCCTGTACATGAATATGAACATTTTCCATCTCTTGGCAAAGAAGCTTGACAAACTTGTCATAAGGGCAATCACAGAGAAGACCTTTATTTCTCTGTAGGAGATGGACAACAAACAAAAAGATGTCTGAACGTCTAGAAAAACATAATCATTCTTTTTTGTGTGGGAAGGAGCAAAATACCTTGGTTGTATGGGGTAAGGAAAAAATGGCTATACCATACATCTTAGTCGAAACAAAAACTATGTACATATGTACAGTGAAAGAAAGATATAGGGCTTCATCTTCACATAAAAATTGTTATACTTCTGATAAAGAAACAAAATTGAACAGGGGAGAGTCATAGGGTAAATGGAGTGGTGAAATTGGGGGAAAGGAGAATGATGGTTGTAGTATGATTAAGGGGTGATGGGGAAGGATGGGAGTATGTGAGTTCAGCAGGGGTGATGATGTCGGGGGAAAGAACGTTTCATCTGAGAGTTTTGATGCCTGCAATCATCTTTCTAAGGTCAAGTTCGATTGAGACATTTGTCATGTTGCAAGGTCGGGAAGAATCAGTCAAGGGTTATATTGGGAAGTTGGAGTTCGAAGATATGGTGCCAGGATTCTGAGGCATTGGTGACATTTTCCAGAGGTTGAAACATGTCATCATAAAACGTGAGTGGAGCTGACTGAAAGTAGGAGCTACCATGTATTATCAAGGCAGTGATGGTAAGAAAAAGTCAAAGGCGACCTAAAAGAGTGATAAGTATAAAATATTAATCCGAAAAGAGGGATAAGCAAACATTATTGAGGCATTGGAGAATGTAATCACATTCATAATTAACTGGTAATAATAATTATAATAATCAGTGGAGGAACATTGAAAAATGGTAGGGGACGAACACCATTACAAGGACAAAAGTCACAATATGAGGAAATTTCGAGGTATAGAAAATTTCCTATTTGAACAGGACAAAGGAAATCTCAGCTCCTTCATACTATGAGACGAAGTGCACAGCAGAGGTGCCAAGTCTGTATTAGACTTGTGAATGCAAGTCTGGAAATAGACTCGTGAATCTTGACTTATAGTCGAAGTATTCGAAGCATAATTATGCTGAACTCAACTTGTTATATAATTTAGGAGGAGCGTACACTGAAAGTGCTGAGTCTGGAGTAGACTCGTGAACAAGGACACATGGTCAATTGTCCAACGAGAAAGATGACGATAAAAATTAATAATGACCATCGAGTAAAACTCATATGGAGGACGGCACAAACTTTCTTAAAAGTATCATATCTGGATAAGATACGTGATCTGAGACGCGGAGTCACTTCAGAAGCAGCGCAAAAATATTGAAGAAATCGTCATATTATCCATAGACAACTATTTCACCTTACACCCATAGGCGCCGAGAGGGCGTTAGTGCCATCACAGAGGGTCTTCTGCCTGTGTCAAAGTCCGGGACTCCCTTGATGAGAGGTAAGCCGCTGCCTCAAGGAGGAAATCGATATCGAGTACCTGTCAATCAGCACCAAAGGCACCACTGCAGAAATAAGCTTCGATTCGCCCTATATGGGCATGATCCGTCACCTGCAGTTGGCACAGTCATCGGCCTGCCCGGGCATCGCCAGCATGAAACTGTCACTTTCAGTTTCAAAGCTCCATGACCCACAGTGCCTTTCCCAGTGAAGGTGATCCGTCACCACCAGATGGCGCAATGATCAGTCGCGGCTGTTTGATGCTGGCCGTTTAGTTCAGGCGAGCGGCTTCATGATGCCCGGGGTCAGATGTGGGTCAAGCGATCTTAAAATAGCATTGACTGCAGGAGGAGCCAGAAGCTTGCTGAACACTTCGAGTCGCCCAGCATGCGAACAGCCTCTGTACCTCTGGTTTGCGTACAGCCTTCCTCTACTCCTTTTTGCAAAATTAATGTTTATAGTACACAGAAAAGAGCAGAAATTCTGCTTTACATTTATATCCGTCATGCATAGACTACGAGTTATGGTTTGTCAGCGATTTTTCATCAATGGCCGTCGTCGAGACAGCATTATTTAATTTTAACAACGCGACTTATTTCTGACTCTTTAGTGCATTCTCTCACAAACACAGGTGTGAGCACAAAGTTGATGTGACACGCATTTTTGCTCAAGTAAATGCTTTACATACAGACTTTCAAAGCGTTACACCAAAAAATGGATAGATTTCCTCGATTCGGCAAGAAATGAACAGTTTTCACACCATGCAACGTTATTTGGGGCTTTCCAGTCCGCTCAGTCACTCAGGATGTATGCATATTTCACACAGCATAATTATGTGCCATGTTTGGCAGTAATACAGAGAATCACAGTGGGTAGTCTCATGTTCCTGTCACTTGTTTCAGATTAATCCACATACTTGCAATATGTGTAGTCATTCCAGGGAAAGGCGATTAGTGACCAGATTATTCAGTCGGATATTTAGAATACTCAACAACAAAAAAAGAAGGTAAAATAAAAAAATCACATATTTGCATAACTGATTGCAACTTACAGGAAGAACGTTGCAGTCACATCACTTCCCCTGCAAAATTACATGGACCACAAGCGGACGACAACTGAACTGATGGATGCATTTTTTAATACAAATTGGGATTAGCGTCGTGGCTCCATCTGGTGGCAACCGTGCGAGACGATTAGGTGCCGTGGTTCCTTCTCTGCTCGGGATCACGTGACTGTCATTCGTCTGCGTCCCTTGAAAAGTGGAGCGTTCACACGAGCCCCTTATTGGCACAGTTATGACAAGCACGCAAACAAACGGTCTGTGTCAGGAGGGTCGCACTACTTGTGATAAATGTTATGTAAAAACTCAGATAGCCGCTGACTATAAATACTTGTGTGTGAAACTATCATCAATTCCAAAACTGCTGCAGATTCAGGTCAGTTAGTTAATCTCAGTGGATATCTGTGTGTCTGTGACTTATTGCGTGTCTATTCATTATATTTGTGTTTCTATCAGTGTCTGTCTGTGTCTGTCTGTGTCTGTTTGCTTGTGGGGCATTGTTGCCATCGTATCCATCCTTCTTACTGTAAATTATTGAGTCTCCAATCATTCTTTCTCTCTCTCTCTCTCTCTCTCTCTCTCTCTCTCTCGTCATAACGCGCACTCTTTCTCCTGTCTATTCTTCTCTCTTTTTCTTGTTTCTCCATAAAGCCTCGGCATGGCTTTTTCAAAGGGACAGGGAACACAGGTCGTGCAGATCGCTCAATCATTTCAAACAGTGTCCAAGACCGATCCTTGCGGTGAAGATGTCGCGATGGACTGCCTATACATTGGGAGCGATGCGTGTCTGCATCAGTGTAAAAACACACTGCTCCAACACACCGCTCCAACACACTGCTCCAACACACCGCTCCAACACACCGCTCCAACACACTGCTGCAACACACTGCTCCAACACACTGCTCACCACACCTGCTCACCACACGCTCCACCACACCGCTCACCACACAGCTCACCACACGCTCACCACACTGCTCCACCACACTGCTCACCACACTGCTCACCACACTGCTCACCACACTGCTCACCACACTGCTCACCACACAGCTCACCACACTGCTCACCCACCACACAGCTCACCACACTGCTCACCACACTGCTCACCACACTGCTCACCACACTGCTCACCACACTGCTCACCACACTGCTCACCACACTGCTCACCACACAGCTCACCACACTGCTCACCACACTGCTCACCACACTGCTCACCACACTGCTCACCACACAGCTCACCACACTGCTCACCACACTGCTCACCACACAGCTCACCACACTGCTCACCACACAGCTCACCACACAGCTCACCACACTGCTCACCACACTGCTCACCACACTGCTCACCACACTGCTCACCACACTGCTCACCACACAGCTCACCACACAGCTCACCACACTGCTCACCACACTGCTCCAACACACTGCTCCAACACACTGCTCCAACACACTGCTCCAACACACCGCTCCAGCACACCACTCCAGCACACTGCTCCAACACACCGCTCCAGCACACCGCTCCAGCACACCGCTGCAACACACTGCTGCAACACACTGCTCCAACACACTGCTCCAACACACTGCTCCAACACACTGCTCCAACACACTGCTCCAACACACTGCTCCAACACACTGCTCCAACACACTGCTCCAACACACTGCTCCAACACACTGCTCCAACACACTGCTCCAACACACTGCTCCAACACACTGCTCCAACACACTGCTGCCACTAAAAACTAAATATCCTTCCCACGCCATGTCCGCTGTCGCGCAATTTCCGGGTTTTCTGTGGTGGATCTGGTTATGACGTCATTGGTTCTATGAGGGATCTGCCGCGCAGCCCGACAGCCCACTCGGCAGGTCACGTGAGGCTCAGTCCGTGTGTACCTCGTCCTCGTAGCTGAAGTCTCAAACGTCCCATGCAGTGGCCACATCTTTAATTATTTGAGGAAGAAATAAATGTGTGAAGAATGAATGCATAAATGCGTGAATGAGCGAGTGAATACATGATTTTGAATCATGAACAAACATATGGATGAATGAATGAATGAATGAATGAATAAACGAATGAACTAATGAATGAATGAATAAATAAATTAATGAATGTATGACTGACTGACTGACTGACTGACTGAATGAATGAGTGAATACTGCCGTTATTTTAGACTTGCATATATATATTAACGTAGGGAACAATTCGAAAGAGAAAGAGAGGAAGGAAGGAAGAAAGCAAGAAAAGAAGGAATGAAATAAAGAAAACAAAGCGAAAGAAAGAAAGAAGAGGTAGGAAAGAAAAATAAAATCAAAGTAAAGAAGAAATAAATGAATGTGTGGAATGACACAAGGAATTATTCATCAACGCAGAACAGAACTAGTGAAACAAAGTCTCTCCACATGCATAGTGTCGGTAGCAACTGAGGAAAGCAGTTGACGAGAAGGAAACACAAAACACAAACAATGTCCTGTTTTGAAGGGCAGTAAGGTACTCTAATCTGTCCATGAACAATGAATGGAAATGAAGATGGAGAAACAAAGAGGGAAATTCAAAAGAATGTAAGAAGCAACAACGATTTGAAAAGTCATTCGCGCCTGACTGTTCCCTTTCACCAATACAACAGCCGCCACATGATACAATACATTACAATAAATACAATTCAATAAATACAATACAATACAATTCAATACTCAATTTAAGCTACCATGATAGGAGAATTGCTTTGCAGTTCCCTTGTAGAAATGATATAATACAACATTTTCAAAGTTTTAAGAAAGTTTTAAAAACATGTGACTATGTGTACAGAGGGCATGATACATTCAGTCATTCGCACCTGGAGTGGTCTGAAAAGACAAGTGCTAAGTTTCTGCAGCAGCAACGCACCAAGGAAAACATCTTCAGACTGAATGTCTTGTTGGAAATACTTTTATTTCTTCTCTTTTTCGTGTTTGTTGTTGTTGAGAATAGCGAAACTTTGTGTTTGAAACCGGTTTGTGATGATTATAGTGTAATTAGTCTAACCAAAGATAATTTCTAACGGGACCGCCAGCTTCGCCGAATTGCGAGAGCGGTAGTGATTCGCGGGAACATCACTTCCGGTGAGCCACTATTTACAATAGCTGCGCTGTTCGCTCTCCGATGAAAGCTCACTAACTTATAATATTAATTTGTCAGTCTGAAGAATACTTCTTGATGACAAGTACAGCACCTGAACTTTTGCAATAAAACTATCGGCAACACTGAACAATCACGCGCACATTCTCGCACTGGTCTGGTAACTGTAAACAAATTGATCGACTATGAATTCTTGCTTCATTACGCTCAAAGTGTCTTTAATTACGAAAGTAATACACTACTTTCTTTCAATCTTCGAATTAATTAAATGCAGATACACATGAAAGACGCTACTATGTGAAAACGCGATTATTACTAGTCCACTGTAGGTTTCATTCTACCGGAAGTGACGTTCCCACGAACGTCTAAACGTCACAGAGGCCAAATGACAAATCGCGTCAAAACTGCAGAAGCTGGCCGTCCCGTTAGATAGTGTCTTTGATCCAACCAAGACATTTCCATCAGTGCTATGGCTTCTACTCACACCGACTCTCTTCCTGTGGTGGAATATTCCATGTAGCATCGTCTGTCAATGAATGGAGAGGGAATCCGTGACGTAAACGGTATGTTAAGTTAAACTAATCAGAACTGCCGTACTTAGGCTTATGTATCAATTATCTTCAACCGTTTCATTGCAGTGTTTATTCAAATAGTTGTAATTTCCATAACTTTCAGGATAGAAACACAATTTTGCTTACCACTGGAAAGCTTAAACTCTCAGCTTTAACATGATACCAATAACATCAAAAAGAAAAATTCAAAATTGCATACCTTGGAAAAGTACACTTCATTCGGTACAAAGCAGCTAAAAATACAAATGGAAGTCCGATGTTTGATGATCTATATATTCTACATGTATGTTAGACAGGCGCCGTCAATTAGTCAGATTTAGCTCTCGAAGAGGAGAAAATGTCACGAAACATATTTAAACTTCCTTTCAAGTCACGCAGTTATGGCGTCCATGATTGCAGGAAAAGTGTATCTGCCGGTCCCACACAGAAGCCGAAAAAAGAAAAATCGAAGCAAATTTGCAGCAGACGTCATTTCAAAGACTGCAGGAAATTGGAGTCTGCGTGTAACCACCTCTTAGTGGGGGTGCAGCGTGCCCTACATATTACCTTGTAAAGTCTAATTTCGTTTAGAGAGAAAGAGCAAGAGAGAAAGATAGAGATAGATAGATAGATAGATAGATAGATAGATAGATAGATAGATAGATAGATAGATAGATAGATAGATAGATAGATAGATAGATAGATAGATAGATAGATAGATAGATAGATAGATAGATAGATAGATAGATAGATAGATAGATAGATAGATAGATAGATAGATAGATAGATAGATAGATAGATAGATAGATAGATAGATAGATAGATAGATAGATAGATAGATAGATAGATAGATAGATAGATAGATAGATAGATAGATAGATAGATAGATAGATAGATAGATAGATAGATAGATAGATAGATAGATAGATAGATAGATAGATAGATAGATAGATAGATAGATAGATAGATAGATAGATAGATAGATAGATAGATAGATAGATAGAGAGAGAGAGAGAGACAGACAGACAGACAGACAGACAGACATACAGACAGACACAGAGAGAGAGAGAGAGTGAGAGAGAGAGAGTTAGTGAGACAGAGAGAGAGAGAGAGAGAGAGAGAGAGAGAGAGAGAGAGAGAGAGAGAGAGAGAGAGAGAGAGAGAGAGCGAAAGAGAGAGCGAAAGAGAGTGAGAAAGTGAGTAAGAAAGAGAATGAGTGAGAAAGAGAGAGAAAGAGAGAGAGAGACAAAAGAGAGAGAGAGATCGAAAGAGAGTGAGTGAGAAAGAGTGAGTGAGAAAAAGAATGAGTGAGAAAGAGAGAGAAAGAGAGAGAGAGAGAAAAGAGAGAGACAGAGAGAGAGAGATCGAAAGAGAGCAAGAGAGTGAGTGAGAAAGAGAGTGAGTAAGAAAGAGAGTGAGTGAGAAAGAGAGAGAGAGAGAGAGAGAGATTACTCCTCACAGCAATGCGATCACTTGAGATAGTCACGATGGAACACTAGTTTTGATGGAGGTAGTTAAATACAAACGAATCCCTCGACCTAAATTCGTCGCCATGAGCCCCCTGTGGGTTGGGGGTGAGAATTGACCCTCCGCGTCTTCCAACGACATTCGCAGGAGGTGAATAACTAGGGACATCGTGGCTCGACTTTCTCTTACCGTGACAGTGTCTCGTGATTTTTCGTAATCAACAGCCCTAGATAGCCTACAAAGGCTGATAAGCCGTAACACTTTGTCCATCCATCCGTCCATCCATCCATCCATGATCATCCATCCATCCATGATCATCCATCCATCCATCCGTCCATCATTCATCCATTCATCCATCCTTCCATCCATCCATCCATCCGTCCGTCCATCCGTCCATCCATCCACCCATTCATCCATTCGTCCATCCATCCATCCATCCATCAATCCATCCATCACTCCATCCATCCATCCATGATCCATCCAAACATCCAACCATCCATCATCCATCTATCCATCCATCCATCCGTCCATCCATTCATCCAACCATTCATCCATCCATCCATCCATCCATCCATCCATCCATCCATCCATCCATATAAATTGAAACCCTTTTAACTCTTGTGTCGTACCGAGAGGTGGGAAGATGGCGTCAGGTTTAGATACAATCAATATAAAAGGGGAAGACCAGGTTGTCTTCCCTAATTGTGTTTTGTCGTGAGAGAGAGCGTGGCCCTGAAGAGGGCCGGTACTTGACGTAGAGCAGGTCAAGCCTTGTCTTGTGGGCAACGGAGGCCACTTCAACAACGTCATCCTGAACACAGAGGTATTGTCTCAGCCACGCTGAATGCAACAACGCTTGTCGTGCTCTGTTTTAAGAAATGGCCCCCTTCAGAGCCACTACCTCTCACGAGAAAATACAGTTTGCTCAGACGAACTCATACCCTTTTTTTCTTGATTCCTGTGTGGGGCTCTGTAGCCGAGCTGATAGAGCGTTTGACGTGCAATCGCTTGCAGCCAATGGGTGCGGTGTTCGAAGGTGCACAGATCCTAGAGAGGCTTCCTTGGGCAAGGTGCTTCACCCACACTGCCTCTCCTGCCGAGAAGTAAAACCGGTCACTGGGCGCTGCACAGCGGCTGCCGGGGGTGAAATTCCCCCAAGAGAATGCCCTCAAAACGGACAAAAATAAAGACTACCATTACCATGTCAGCTGGTTTTAGTCAGTTCCAGGATCCCCCCAAACATGTGCTTGTTCCTGTGTGATAATCCAGCACTGCTTTTGTCCAAGCAAGACTTTCACAAGGACAGGGGCGATAATCCTGCCTTCAGGAACAGCTCCTTGTCGCCAAAAGCGTGCAACAGCTTTTCCCGAGGTGGACGGATGGATGGATGCTGTTTTACAGCTTATCAGCCTCTGTAGACTATGTAAGGCCATTAAGCACGAAAATAACTAGAATTCAGTAAATGCAAATCAAGTCACGGTGTCCCTAGTTATTCGCCACTTACGAATCGCGTAGGGAGACGCGGTGGATAATTTTAACCCCGAACCCACAGGTGTTTTTCCCCAAGAAAGCACGGGTCGCTGAAAATGAATGATGCTGGTAAGTAAGTGCAAAGGCTTCTCGGCAATGTGAGCACCTCTGAAAAGCGCGCTCGATCTCGTACATATATGTACGTGCATGCAAATGCGCGCTTCAATGGACGCGAACGAATGTGCGATTGTGCGCGCGCACATGCGTAGGTGCATGCGCGCGTATATTTTATTGCGTGTTTATGAGTGTGCCTGTGTGTATGTGTGCGAGTGTAAATGTCTCTACGCACGTGTGTGAAAGTACATGTTTGCTAGGAATTTACTTCCTCAAAACAAAACAACCCCCAAAAGGCGGAAATTTTCGTAAGTGTCGGTGAGTCAGTTATTTATTCGCTCAAAAGTAATCGATGCCAAAGGAAACGACGAAGCCATGTATTTTTGTCTTGATGGGACAGCATGCATCCTCTTGAAATCGTCCTTGATGCTGACAGGAAATCGGGGATTATGCTGCCATTTAAACCGCCCTGAAAGCGTGTGCTTTGATTGGAGGACGGAATAGACAGCGTTATCGCAACCCGGAAGGAGAGCGAAAGCACTGGAAAACCGGAGGAACTTGAAACCAGGAAAGTCAAGGAGATCGAAGAGATGTGACGGCGGAGTGGGCCGGGGTGGGGGTGGGGGTGGGGGTGGGGATGGGGGTGGGGATGGGGGTGGGGGTGGGGATGGGGGTGGGGATGGGGGTGGGGATGGGGGTGGGGGCGGGGGTGGGGGTGGAGATGGGGGTGGAGGTGAGGATGGGGATGGGGGTGGGGGTGGGGATGGGGGTGAGGGTGGGGGTTGTGAGAATGTAGCAGGGTGGGAGAGAAAGAAGATTAAGCTTTCTAATGGTATGCTGGACCGTAAGAAGCCGCTGAGGTTGGAAAGTTGAAGAGAAAGAGGATTCGCTGCGAAGAGAGGAAATTTCGGAGAAAAGGCCAGGGGGAGTGGGAAAGAGAAAGAGAAGCAAAATGGTGTGGGGATGGGGCGGGGGGTGGGGTGATGGGAATGGGGTGGTGGGGGTGGGGTGATGGGGGTGGGGTGGGGTGGGGTGGGTAGAGAGGGCTGGAAGGAGAAGTGGCGAGGAAGAGGGACGAGAGGGAAAACCAAAGGCATTGATTTTACCTAGTAATTGTTCTCCTTACCCTGTTCAAACTGCCTAACAGTCTACCACCAGATCAAGGGGCCATTTCGTCAGTCGTTTACTAGTGTCTGGAACACAAGAGTAAACACAGTGACAGACTGCCTGCAAAGGGTAAAGCACCAAAGCCAAGTCCACTCCCTGGGGAGCATTTTGACCCACTGCTGGCTCACAGCTGCACACACAGCTTAGTCGCACGGCAGCGTGCAAAAACTGTCATCACAGGTAGCGCTTTAACACCTGGGTGGGCTTGCCCGAGAGTGTAACCCCAGCTCCAAAGGCCACTAACGTACACTGCCGCGGACAGGGAACAGTCGCTCTCAGCACGTGACTACCACTCCGATTCGACGAAAGGCGGGAAAAGGTGAGGGTTAGGCGTGGAAGGGGGGGGGGGGGGGGGAGAGAGAGAGAGAGAGAGAGAGAGAGAGAGAGAGAGAGAGAGTTATGTGGGGAAAAGCGGGAAAAAGGGAGTTGGGAAAAGGACAGTGAGGAGAGAAACAGGGGAGAAATGGGAGGGAGAGAGAGAGAGAGAGAGAGAGAGAGAGAGAGAGAGAGAGAGAGATAGAGAGAGAGAGAGAAACGCACAGACAAACCTACATATAAACACACATATTCACTGATACAAAAATACACACGCACACACAGACACACACACACACACACATACACACACACACACACACACACACACACACTCAGACAGAGAGACAGACAGACAGATAGACAGACAGACAGACAGGTAGACAGGCAGGTAGACAGACAGACAAGCAGGCAGGTAGGCAGACAGACAAGCAGGCAGGAAGACAGAGACACACACACACACACACAAACACATACACAAGCACGCACGCACACACGCACTCTCACACGCGCGCGCGCGCGCAGACACACACATGAGAAAAAGAAAAGAATATTTGGATGCCCAAGTGGGAGGTAGGGGTTTAGAGGAGTTCATGAGGTGTGGCTTGGAACTTGGAGTTTGGGGATGGGAGATGGAGGTGTGAGTTGGGACATGGAGTTGTGGGATGGGAGATGGAGGTGTGGGTTGGAACATGGAGTTGGGGGATGGGAGATGGAGGTGTGGGTTGGGACATGGAGTTGGGGGATGGGATATGTAGGTGTGGGTTGGGACATGGAGTTGGGGGATGGGAGATGGAGGTGTGGGTTGGGACATGGAGTTGGGGGATGGGAGATGGAGGTGTGGGTTGGGACATGGAGTTGGGGAATGGGAGAAAAAGGTGTGGGTTGGGACATGGAGTTGGGGGATGGGAGGAGGTGTGGGTTGGGACATGGAGTTGGGGGATGCGAGATAGAGGTGTGGGTTGGGACATGGAGTTGGGGAATGGGAGATGGAGGTGTGGGTTGGGACATGGAGTTGGGGGATGGGAGATGGAGGTGTGGGTTGGGACATGGAGTTGGGGGATGGAGGAGGTGTGGGTTGAGACATGGAGTTGGGGGATGGGAGATGGAGGTGTGGGTTGGGACATGGAGTTGGGGGAGGAGAGATAGAGGTGTGGGTTGGGACATGGAGTTGGGGGATGGGAGAAGGATGTGTGGGTTGCGACATGGAGTTGGGGGATGGGAGAAGGAGGTGTGGGTTGGGACATGGAGTTGGGGAATGGGAGAAAAAGGTGTGGGTTGGGACATGGAGTTGGGGGATGGGAGGAGGTGTGGGTTGGGACATGGAGTTGGGGGATGGGAGATGGAGGTGTGGGTTGCAACATGGAGTTGGGGGATGGGAGATGGAGGTGTGGGTTGGGACATGGAGTTGGGGGAGGAGAGATAGAGGTGTGGGTTGCGACATGGAGTTGGGGGATGGGAGATGGAGGTGTGGGTTGGGACATGGAGTTGGGGGATGGGAGGAGGTGTGGGTTGGGACATGGAGTTGGGGGATGGGAGAGGGAGGTGTGGGTTGCGACATGGAGTTGGGGGATGGGAGAAGGAGGTGTGGGTTGGGACATGGAGTTGGGGGATGGGAGAAGGAGGTGTGGGTTGCGACATGGAGTTGGGGGATGGGAGAAGGAGGTGTGGGTTGCGACATGGAGTTGGGGGATGGGAGATGGAGGTGTGGGTTGAGACATGGAGTTGGGGGATGGGAGATGGAGGTTTGTGTTGGGACATGGAGTTGGGGGATGGGAGATGGAGGTGTGGGTTGGGACATGGAGTTGGGGGATGGGAGATGGAGATGTGGGTTGGGACATGGAGTTGGGGGATGAGAGGTGGAGGTGTGGGTTGGGACATGGAGTTGGGGGATGGGAGATGGAGGTGTGGGTTGGGACATGGAGTTGGGGGATGGGAGATGGAAGTGTGGGTTGGGACATGGAGTTGGGGGAGGAGAGATGGAGGTGTGGGTTGGGACATGGAGTTGGGGGATGGGAGATGGAGGTGTGGGTGGGGACATGGAGTTGGGGGAGGAGAGATGGAGGTGTGGGTTGGGACATGGAGTTGGGGGATGGGAGATGGAGGTGTGGGTTGGGTTGGGACAT
>JAWQFJ010027553.1:37500-60000 GCA_034096865.1 Theodoxus fluviatilis | reverse complement strand
AGGACCTAGAATACAACTGGGGGTAGTAGGTCGCAAGAAGACTGTTGCACTGGAGAAGTTGCAGCCTACCCCTCACGACAAAGCGCACGACACTGTCCTTGAGTTTCGTGTTCAGCAGGAAAGCCGACGACAGCTTGTGGTCTGCTGCGGTTGCCTCCCTTTGAATTCTGCCCTGGGAGTGTTTCTCTCTCCATGCCTCAGCGTGCTCGGCCAGGTGCTTGCGTTTGATGATAGTGGAGGCACTCTGTCTGTCACGGGTCATCACACTGACATCCTCATCTACTTCCACGTATAACGCGAAGCGATCTTCGGAGTCTTTTCGAAGACGTGCATTCTCGCGCATGCAGATTTCGTTCACGTGCACCCAATCTGATTTCGCCCAGTTTACTCTGCTATTCTTCTGAATTCTTCCTGCAGCGTTGGTGCGAAAACCTGCGAATGCATTTTCTTCGTCTGGCGACGCTTGCGGCACTTTGCGCTTATCCATATGTAGCTTGAGTGACGTTTGGGCCGTTTCTCGCACCTGCCTATCATCACTATTCAACACGGACAAGGTGAAGGACAACCGCGTCGAGTTGTACATGGCGTGAGGGTTTATCAGACCGAGTCCGCCTTCTCCCCTGGAACAGAACATGAAGTCTCGATTGGACGAATTGTTCAGCTGGAGCCATTTCCTCACATTTCTGACAATTTCGTTCTCCAGTTCGTCCAGGCACTTCACTGTAAAAGTGAGATTGGAGAAGTAGAAGTTCAGTCTAGAAGAGCCCATGATGTTTACCGCCTGAAGCTTTGCTGTCACTGGCAGGGGGGATGCGTCGATTTTCTTCAGGGTATTCTTGAACTCCTCTGCTACTCTTTCTGCTTGCGATGTTGCTGCGGTGTTGCTCAGGTTGATGTCATAGCCGAGATAACAGTACGGCTGATCTTTGGAGTACAGGGGGAGTGAGGATCCTTGAATGAGGAGTTGTGCATCACTGGTCTTGTCTTTCTTGTTCCAGTTGTTCCCCGTTCTTCTTCCATGGAGAACTGCGCATTTCTGATGTTTTACTTGCATTCCTGCTGCTTGCATGAACTCCTCAGTTTTTCTTACTGCTTCTTTCATTTGTTGTATGTCAGTGCTTGTGACACAAATATCGTCCACATAGCCCTGCACCGGATTTGGGATGCACAAGTCAGGGTATGGATGCTCTATCCAGCGGAGCCACTTGTCTATTCCTTGCTGGAAGATAATGATGCTCCAAGGGCACCCCTGGATAATGCCCTTCCCTCGTTGTATGGGTCTCGTGAGTTTTCCTCCTGATTTCACCTGGAAGGTAGACTTTCTGTAGATATCAGTTGTGATGTCGATGAACGCCTGAGGGTATCCAGCGGAGACCAGCTCTCTGATCATGAATTGATGGTTGATGCTTCCAAAGGCGTCCTTGATGTCAAAGAAAGCTACAGTGAGGGAGGAAGATGAGTGGAGAAGATTGCTTATGCTGCTTTGCAAGCAAAATACATTCTCCTGAAGACCATTCCGTGGCATTGCTCCCTTCTGACGCTTGGACAATCTGTTAGTATCGACAATCCAAGGCATATGGCGGTTCACGAGCAGTTTCATGAGCAGCTTGTATGACGTCAGTAGGAGGGAAATTGGTCGCCAGTCATCCACTGAAGAGGAGTTGCCGCTCTTTTTGGGGATGAGTGTA
Organism: Theodoxus fluviatilis; assembly: GCA_034096865.1. Lineage (NCBI taxonomy): Eukaryota > Metazoa > Mollusca > Gastropoda > Cycloneritida > Neritidae > Theodoxus > Theodoxus fluviatilis. The sequence continues at coordinate 58,312 of JAWQFJ010027553.1, read as the reverse complement.
ATGACACCATGCTTCCAATCATCAGGGACTCTTCTATTTAGCAGGCATGCATTTGCGATGGCAGTGAAAACTGGAGCGAGTTTCGTCTTCTGCTGTTTGACTGTCTCATACGTGACGCCATCCGCTCCTGGGGTTTTCCTCCAAGGAAGACTATTTATAACTGTGAGGAGTTCCGCCTGCGTGAACAGATTAGTAGGCGGGGTCCATTCTGGCGGAGGGGTGTTGACGTCTACCCACGGAACTTCTGACGGTAGGTAGTCGAGCTGGCGGGTGCATTTCTCTCTGAAGCATTCTTCTATGTGTTGAATGTCAACCGCGCACTCTGGTAGTTTCGGGCGGCGACAATCATTCGCGATGACATCTATTGCTTTGCTCTGCTGTATTTGCCAAAGACGAGATACATACATACATACATACATGTTCCTCAAACGCAGTCAAAGGGAGCACATGGGTCTGGAGAGAGAGAACAGGGTTGGAGGCGTAGTCACCAGAAAGGGTGCACTGTTTAGGACTCGTGGCCATCTCAGTTTGCAGCCTTGTCATGCAGGACAGCGTCATTGCCTTTGACTTGTCATGCAGGACAGCGTCATTGCCTTTGACTTGTCATGCAGGACAGCGTCATTGCCTTTGAAGATATTCTGGGACCTCGTACAGGACGCGGTGTTCAGTTTTCCGTAGGACACGCAGATAAAGCCATCGCGAAGTCGTCCATCGCATTTTTCGCTCCCTCAGCGTCCCCCGTCTTTGTTTTGGCCAGAGTCTCAATGACTCATCGGACAGTGCATCTCGTCTGAGACGGCCGATTCCCATCAGACAGCGGGGGGGGGGATGTCGAAACGCTAAGGCGAATGAGATTGAATCCCGCGAGGTGGACAGCCAGCAGAGCGTGCAGCTCGCCCGGGCACACAGCCCCTAGATGGCGCCAGGTGTCCGCAGGGAGAAGACACTGTGCGAGGCCGCACTGTTTGCCCGAGAAGGGTTGCTGTGGTCGAGGGTAATGACAGGAAATGGGGGAACGCAATCCTCCATCGCAGTCGCAATTCAGACCGTCCAGAACGCCACTTGACTGCCGGGGTAAAGATCCCACGGGCTGCTACCACCGCCCTTGCTGCTGCTACCACCGCCCTTGCTGCTGCTACCACCGCCCTTGCTGCTGCTACCACCGCCCTTGCTGCTGCTACCACCGCCCTTGCTGCTGCTACCACCGCCCTTGCTGCTGCTACCACCGCCCTTGCTGCTTCTACCACCGCCCTTGCTGCTTCTACCACCGCCCTTGCTGCTTCTACCACCGCCCTTGCTGCTGCTACCACCGCCCTTGCTGCTGTTACCACCGCCCTTGCTGCTGCTACCACCACCCTTGCTGCTGCTACTGCTGTCACGACCACCCCCCGTACCACCAACACCTCCACCACCTTCACCACCACTGCTACTGCCACTGCTGCTGTCATCATCATCATCATCACCACCAGAATCAACTAACACCACCTTCACTTTCACAACCACAATTACCACCACAGACACTATGACCATCATCATCGTCACCACCACCACCACCACCACCACCACTACCACCACTGCCACCACCACCACCACCACACCACCACCACCACCACAACCACCACCACCACCACCATCACCACTAGCACCACTGCCACCACCACCACCACCATTACCATCACCACTACCATTGCCACTACCACTACCACCATCACCACCACCACCACCACAACCACCACCACCACCACCACCACCAATACATCACCACTACCACCACAATCACCACTTCCACTACTGCCACCGCCACCACCACCACCACCATTACCATCACCACTACCACTGCCACTACCACCATCACCACCACCACCACCACCATAACCACCACCACCACCACCAATACATCACCACTACCACCACAATCACCACTTCCACTACTGCCACCGCCACCACCACCATTACCATCACCACTACCACTGCCACTACCACCATCACCATCACCACCACCACAACCACCACCACCATCACCAATACCATCACCACCGCCCCCACAACCACCACTTCCACCACCGCCGCCACCACCACCACCACCGCCACAACCACCACCACCATTAACACCACTGCATCCATTACCCCAACCTCTTCCGAAGAGAGGGTAGAAGAAAGTAAGAGGTGGTGGATGGGAAGGGATGAAAGAGAATAATGTGCACATATTGAAACAAAGAAGGGGGTGAACTCGTCCCAAATTTTTACGCCATTTGATATAGCCAGAGATGGTGACAAAAATGGTCGATTTGAATCTGCTGTGAATAAATTGAAGCGTTAAGTCAGGCTTAACTGGACGATCTAGTTCGCAAAATTTTCGACACACGAATAGATCGCCTGCGCTCTTGTTTGGAGTCCGGTGGTTTGCACAAATCCAGGTTTTGTTTCTGAACAGACTGTAATGATATGCGAATATCACTGCCAGTGATGACATGCAAACGCAGTCTAGTTCACTAGAGACTTTGCCGATCGACGAAAGTGTCTCTAGCCCAGTTGACATCACGGGATGGAAGGTTTTCGTCCGAAATATGCAAATGGAGGTCACACGAGAGGCTTGTGGGATAGCCGATCTGCTACCTGACATACGCCGTTAAAGTAGTTCTAAGACTGTTTCGCACAAAACTCTTAATTTACTCTTGTAGAGGCAATAAACAAACGTTTATTCGAGATAAATTTTTTTTTGTGTTGATATGAAAACAAGTTTTGACATCTGACTGATTTCTGTAAAAAGTTGAGAGAAAAAGAGTTTCAGAATGAACTATTTTTTGCGCAATGCTGTAATGTAAAGAGTCAAGCCTATTACGCATTCATTGCGTACTGTGCCAGAGTCAATATTGACTCGGGTTCACAGAATGATGCAAACGTCACTTCCTGTAATGATATGCAAACGTCACTGCCTGCAATGATATGCAAACGTCACTGACCGTAATGATATGCAAACGTCACTGCCCGAACTAAGCTAAAGGTGACTGCCTGAACCATTCAGCTACATGATAAGCCATGTAGTGTCATGTAACTCAGTGACCGAACTTTGCCTCCTACTTTGATTCACATTTCGATATAAATAATGTAGCGATTTAAATGAACCGGTGCTGTGTATTCTGTATTGAGCTTTGAGATATTGATACTGTTATTTGGTTATGGTTTGAATGTATGTTGGTAATTTTAAGAATTAACATTTTTCAAGTCAACCAAAGACAAAAATGGCGAACATCTGTTTACTTGTGTGAGCAGCCATGGTGAAGGCTCGGAGTGCTCCCATTTCATGCCCTGGGAACTTCAAACCTGATTCAGGGTCCTTCCGAACCTGGCTTCGCGATGCGAGAGTTCGTCCAGTAAAGAAACTGCGTCCCGCGAACCTAGCTCGCCAATCCCTCAGAACCTAGTTCGCCGATCCCTCAGAGCCTAGTTCGCCGATCCCTCAGAACCTAGTTCGCCGATCCCTCAGAACCTAGTTCGCCGATCCCTCAGAGCCTAGTTCGCCGATCCCTCAGAACCTAGTTCGCCGATCCCTCAGAACCTAGTTCGCCGATCCCTCAGAACCTAGTTCGCCGATCCCTCAGAACCTAGTTCGCCGATCCCTCAGAACCTAGTTCGCCGATCCCTCAGAACCTAGTTCGCCGATCCCTCAGAACCTAGTTCGCCGATCCCTCAGAACCTAGTTCGCCGATCCCTCAGAACCTAGTTCGCCGATCCCTCAGAACCTAGTTCGCCGATCCCTCAGAACCTAGTTCGCCGATCCCTCAGAACCTAGTTCGCCGATCCCTCAGAACCTAGTTCGCCGATCCCTCAGAACCTAGTTCGCCGATCCCTCAGAACCTAGTTCGCCGATCCCTCAGAACCTAGTTCGCCGATCCCTCAGAACCTGGTAGGGGCCGGGAGATCGCCCAGTTAGGAACAGCCCTCAGGGATTCACACCTCGGGGCATCGCGCGTCAATATTTTCCACCAGTGGGTGATTTCATGATCCACACATATCAGGTTCCTTTGCGTGGTTGCACAAACTCAAAAGGATACCCTGATGATTCTATCTATCGAGAACGGGATTAGGCTCAGGTGATCGACCGTGTGCGAGGTGATTCGGTACCATGGTCAAATCAGTAATCATCATGATGTGGCTGTTTTCTTCCACTGGAAAGAAGAGCTGATTGATTTTCCTGCTGAAGAGGCAGAGACACACATCCTCATTAAGGCGTTTCATACGACGCTATTCTTTTCCATAATGAACGCTATTCATCAAAATTAAAATTGAAAAGCATCCTACAAATTCATTGCGTGAAACTCATCTCAAAGCACGTTCTTGATGAGCATTCCAGCTTGAGAAAAAGGCCCACGAACCCCGACAATCATGACTGGGCCTTCTAAACCCTTCCAATGTCACGTTGACGTTTCATTCAGCTCGAGTGGAAATTTTCACACGTCACGTGGAGCAGTAATGGCGGCGATCTTTGGCGCCCATTGTGAGTCCTGGGAAGAGACAGTTGCATGAAAGTGCGAGCCTGAATCAGGCGAATGAAAAACATAGCGCGTGTGTACGCGCTTTGAGACAGTTTTCGCTCTGGGTTTCTATAAATGTATCGACCGTTCTGAGAAATCTTTCATCGACCGACAAGACACGTTTCAGTCATTCATTTTCCATTGAGAAATCTCCTTCACCATTGACAAGCCTACATTAATCTTTTCACTTTCATCGGAGGGAAGAAAACGAACTTCTTTGCAAATCAGTCCTTCACTCTTTGACATGGGTCTGTATGCAGCAGTGTCGAGCAGGACGCGCTTCATTGATTGCGAATTTAAAAATGTGGTTCGTGTGAATGCGCCTTTCTCTACCCGTATGCGCTCCTTGGGCTGGCATAGCAGAGACGCGACCTCCTCTCTCCTATCATGCATTCTCCATAGAGTTCGATTCCCTGGCAACTTTCTCCAGATGAGAAAACAAAAGTATGAATTATTCTCACTCGAAACCTTCAAGAGGCAGAACGAAAGCAAAAATCACGCTTTACGAGCGCTCTGACGTTGTTGTGTGGCCTCTTCAACCAGTCTGGCCACAGCGTACGGAAGATAATCATCTGGGGAGAAAAATGATGAATGAAAGAATATCTGCATTTCTTGGCAGAGTTTTGTCTCGCCGCGAAAAAAAAGTTCCCGCCATGTCCCTCAGTGTGATTTCTGTTGTAAGTCTTCTGGTGATCTAACCGCAAAACCTACTCTCCAGCAACACTTTTGTCCAGCATGTCTCCGTGATAAGTTCAAAGAGATGCCCCACTGCAGAAGGAGAGTGGCCAAAAAGCAGCCCGTGAAGTGTTGCACACAGACGTAAACGGACAGTGAAGGAAGCGTCCAGTGAAACGGTCGATGAGCGAGAGTACTAATCAGCGTTTAATAGATCGTCTGCTCATTTTGCGCCTCGCTTTTTCCCTCGATTCGTTAGATTTCTTCAACCACAAGCATTCTTGCGGCTTGCGCGGGGCTTTGGAGGTCGGCTATCCCTAGATTACGTCACTAGAAACCTTCATTTTGTAACGACATTGCTTCTTGGAAACAGGAATAGTCCGTTGTGGTTCAAGAAGGACAAGACAAACACAACGCATTTCTTTATTCTGGCAGCCCTCCCTCTCTTCAGCCCTGTTTGATTTCTCTCTTCCTCTCTCCGCCATTCTTCTCTCAAGCCTCGTTCCCGCGGCCCTGCTGTAGGGATGATGCTTCGCGGGCAGCACGTACGGTGGTCAGTGCTGCACGGATTCTAGACTTGTCCGAGGTACTCAGTCCGCACTGTCTCTCTCTACCCAGGACAAAACCTTGGCGTCCATTGCAGCGACCGGAGGTACGAGTAACTCTCCACTGATGAAATATCGTTTATTAAAAATTTCTTAAACCAAACCATCACCCGATATGCTTTGTTTCATAGGAGAAGCATCGTTTATTCCGAGTTGTTCCTTAAAAATTTTCACAAATGGTGGATTTTTTTCTCTCTCAGAAAAGAGTATGAGTTTCTTGGTCAATTGTAAAGTCGGAGCAGACGTCCACTGGAGATATCACAGCATTTTCCAGTCTTCTCGTCAAACGTCGAAAAAAACACCTCATAACCGAACAGCAAATCTTGGCGTCGCCGTGATGGCGTTCCTGTGAAGAAGCAGTGTGGTTTGTCGGGTGTTATCTTCAGCCACATTGGCGAAAGACAGGACCGACATTCTGTAAGTCTCCCCTGTGACAGCCAATTGGATTTGGTTCTGCACGCTGGTCCCTTGCTCTGCTGACACACTGAGACATTCACAGGTGCCCTGCAGCGAGTTTCACGCTCTCAGGCAATCGGGAAAACCAATACAAGCTCCTTACAGCGGACCTCAAACATGGCTTCCAATGGTCATCAACCATATCCTTTCAGCGTCGCTCTGACGCTAATGACGATGGGTTTCTCGTCCCCTCTGATGTCACTTAAGGGTTCAATGGCGTCATCGAAAGCAGACTGACCATAGCTTTTCACGCCTTTTGTTGTTTAATGATATCTTTGTCATCACGATCTTTGCATGCACTATTTACAGTAGGGAGCCATGACACCTGCTCATTATTTGATGGCATCGGCATTGCAATTGACAGTGTGACTGCTGCCCGTATTACCTGTCAGAATGTGTCCTGCATAGCGGAAAATGCTGCTCCTCGTGATCGATAATTCTTTATTTTTATTCTCTCCTTCTCTTCTTTTTTTTTTGGGGGGGGGGGACGAAGGGGGGGGGGGGGAGGGATGAGGGGTGGACGAAGTGAGATGTGTTTCCACAAAACTACTGGTTAAAAAGATCATGCTATGTGAAACCGAATACTTCTTTCTCTCTCACTCTCTCCTCCCTTTCTCTCTCTCTCCTCTCTCTCTCAGTCTCTCTCTCCTCTCTCCTCTCTCTTTCTCTCTCTCTCTCTCTCTCTCTCTCCTCTCTCTATTTCTCTGTCTCTCTCCTCTTTCTCTCTCCTCTCTCCTGTCTCTCTCTCTCTCACTCTCTCTCTCCTCTCCCCTCTCTCTCTCTCTCCTCTCTCTCTTTCTCTCCTCTCTCTCTCTCTCTCTCTCTCTCTCTCTCTCTCCTCTCTCTCTCTCTCTCTCCTCTCTCTCTCCTCTCTCTCTCCTCTCTCTCTCTCTCTCTCTCTCTCCTCTCTCTCTCTCTCTCTCTCTCTCTCTCTCTCTCTCCCTCTCTCCGCTCAGTTTGTCTGGAGCCACTCGGAGACGTAGCTGATACAGAATGGACACCGTGTTCGTTACAGACCCAAGAACTTTCAGGCCTCAGGCGGGATACGAACTCGCAACCTCCAGGCCAACGACAGAGTTGTTGTTTTTTAAGCAGTCTTGTCAAATTCTTTGAAATCTGGACTTTTGACACATATATGCGGCCACACAACAAATCGAAAATATTTCGTCGAAAAAGTTTGACTTTTTAAAATGGTGCCATAAGTGTTTTGTAGACAGAACTTTGCCCCTCAAAAAGTACAGTTAATATTACAGCACTGAGTGCAGATAGCTGGACTGAAATTCGTGATGAAACAGAGGGCAACGGCCTTCCAAAATTCTTTTTTGTGTCTTGCAACATACTTTTGATAATGTAAAGTTAAAAAAAGAAAACTTTTTAAATTTTCAAAATGTTGAGAAAGCGCACTAAAAAACAAAGAATTGGACCATTAACGCTTCCTTTCGACGTAAAACTTTTTTCTAATTGCCTCCTGGTGACATCGTGAAATCTCATCACAGTGTATAATTGTTTACTTTTTCTGGCGTCAAGCGGGTTAGGTCCGTTTCCTTCAAATACTTTTCCTTTTTGATCAGTCTTCTCCAGCTGATGGCAAGGGATGGGAAAAGAACTTCTGAAGTAACGCAATGCCAGGGGGAAAAAACTCTCACCGCCCTCAGGGTAAAAATGAATGGCTTTGCAATGAAGAGAGGATTATCAGCTGCGCCTAACCCAAGGGTGGTGAATGTTTGGCAAAAAAGTTTGGCAGAAGCAAAACCCATGCGGCAAATGAAGAGTCAAATTTAATTATAGCGAAAAAGACGAAGAAATTGTATTTCGATAGACTTTTTAAAGTTTGAAAACTGAGAAAATGAAATCAAGATTTTGGTTGGTTTTGCATTAACGACGCCAATTCTGGGTAATATGAATAAGATTCATTGAGCGACGTGAAGATACTGCGACATAGACCGGTTTGCCTTTGGTGACGAATGTGATTATTTCAGAGGAAATTGGGCACAGGCTTTTGACAAAATTGTACAGTGTTCTTTCACACTACTGAATGGTATGGAACTGTTTTCTGGGGGAATAGGTACCAGGTCTGGCCACTGGTTTATTGCAAAGCGTAATTTGGACTCTAGATCTTCTGGGGTGGTTTGTAGATGAGGAGGGATTGATTTTACCTAATCATGTCCTAACCACCTGGTAGTTGCTTGTTTGACTGCTTGGGTGAGCCCATGGCTGAGCTTCTGTGTTAGGTCCCGAGCATTCTGCAGTCCAGGGGGCACCTAGCAGCTCCGGCCATGTACTGTGTTCTGTGTTGTTTTGAAATTTACAAGACATATTATCCACCAGCTCCTTTCAAACAAGAGAAAGGGCAACAAATCGGAAAGAAAACAAAAAAAAAACTTGCAAAGACTTGTGAGTTGATCTTCACGGAGCGCCACAAAGACTTCCATCCTCAGTGCTTGTCGTCATCCATGACCTTGATTAGGCCATGAGGATTGTTTGCTAAATCCAGGTTAGGGCGGGGAGAACAACACCCGCTCACTTCTCAGATCTTTTGTTCACAAGAAAAACCCTGGTTGAGACACAGAAGCTTACGCACACATTAGCGAAAGTCTGTGGCACGTATCACAGAGAGTTCGACGGTGTGCTTCTATAACATTTACACCACAAAAAGTGTGCTTCTACAACATTTACACCACAAAAAGTGTGCTTCTACTACATTTACACCACAAAAAGTGTGCTTCTACTACATTTACACCATAAAACGTGTGCTTCTACAACATTTACACCATAAAACGTGTGCTTCTACTACATTTACACCACAAAAAGTGTGCTTCTACAACATTTACACCACCAAAAGTGTGCTTTTACAACATTTACACCACAAAAAGTGTGCCTCTACAACATTTACACCATAAAACGTGTGCTTCTACTACACCACAGAAAGTGTGCTTCTACAACATTTACATCACAAAAAGTGTGCTTCTACAACATTTACACCACAAAAAGTGTGCTTCTACTACATTTACACCATAAAACGTGTGCTTCTACAACATTTACACCATAAAACGTGTGCTTCTACAACATTTACACCACAAAAAGTGTGCTTCTACTACATTTACACCACAAAAAGTGTGCTTCTACTACATTTACACCATAAAACGTGTGCTTCTACAACATTTACACCACAAAAAGTGTGCTTCTACTACATTTACACCATAAAAAGTGTGCTTCTACAACATTTACACCACAAAAAGTGTGCTTCTACAACATTTACACCATAAAACGTGTGCTTCTACTACATTTACACCACAAAAAGTGTGCTTCTACAACATTTACACCATAAAACGTGTGCTTCTACTACATTTACACCATAAAAAGTGTGCTTCTACAACATTTACACCATAAAACGTGTGCTTCTACAACATTTACACCATAAAACGTGTGCTTCTACAACATTTACACCATAAAACGTGTGCTTCTACAACATTTACACCACAAAAAGTGTGCTTCTACTACATTTACACCATAAAAAGTGTGCTTCTACAACATTTACACCATAAAACGTGTGCTTCTACAACATTTACACCACAAAACGTGTGCTTCTACTACATTTACACCATAAAACGTGTGCTTCTACAACATTTACACCATAAAACGTGTGCTTCTACTACATTTACACCATAAAACGTGTGCTTCTACAACATTTACACCACAAAAAGTGTGCTTCTACTACATTTACACCATAAAACGTGTGCTTCTACAACATTTACACCACAAAACGTGTGCTTCTACTACATTTACACCATAAAACGTGTGCTTCTACTACATTTACACCATAAAAAGTGTGCTTCTACAACATTTACACCATAAAACGTGTGCTTCTACAACATTTACACCACAAAAAGTGTGCTTCTACAACATTTACACCATAAAACGTGTGCTTCTACTACATTTACACCACAAAAAGTGTGCTTCTACTACATTTACACCATAAAACGTGTGCTTCTACAACATTTACACCACAAAAAGTGTGCTTCTACTACATTTACACCATAAAACGTGTGCTTCTACAACATTTACACCATAAAACGTGTGCTTCTACTACATTTACACCACAAAACGTGTGCTTCTACTACATTTACACCATAAAACGTGTGCTTCTACTACATTTACACCACAAAACGTGTGCTTCTACTACATTTACACCACAAAAAGTGTGCTTCTACTACATTTACACCACAAAACGTGTGCTTCTACAACATTTACACCACAAAAAGTGTGCTTCTACTACATTTACACCATAAAACGTGTGCTTCTACAACATTTACACCATAAAACGTGTGCTTCTACAACATTTACACCATAAAACGTGTGCTTCTACAACATTTACACCACAAAAAGTGTGCTTCTACTACATTTACACCACAAAACGTGTGCTTCTACAACATTTACACCATAAAACGTGTGCTTCTACAACATTTACACCATAAAACGTGTGCTTCTACAACATTTACACCATAAAACGTGTGCTTCTACAACATTTACACCACAAAACGTGTGCTTCTACTACATTTACACCACAAAACGTGTGCTTCTACTACATTTACACCACAAAACGTGTGCTTCTACAACATTTACACCACAAAACGTGTGCTTCTACAACATTTACACCACAAAAAGTGTGCTTCTACTACATTTACACCATAAAACGTGTGCTTCTACAACATTTACACCATAAAACGTGTGCTTCTACAACATTTACACCACAAAACGTGTGCTTCTACTACATTTACACCACAAAACGTGTGCTTCTACTACATTTACACCATAAAACGTGTGCTTCTACAACATTTACACCACAAAACGTGTGCTTCTACAACATTTACACCATAAAACGTGTGCTTCTACAACATTTACACCACAAAACGTGTGCTTCTACTACATTTACACCACAAAACGTGTGCTTCTACTACATTTACACCACAAAACGTGTGCTTCTACTACATTTACACCATAAAACGTGTGCTTCTACAACATTTACACCACAAAAAGTGTGCTTCTACAACATTTACACCATAAAACGTGTGCTTCTACTACATTTACACCACAAAACGTGTGCTTCTACTACATTTACACCACAAAACGTGTGCTTCTACTACATTTACACCATAAAACGTGTGCTTCTACAACATTTACACCACAAAAAGTGTGCTTCTACAACATTTACACCACAAAAAGTGTGCTTCTACTACATTTACACCATAAAACGTGTGCTTCTACAACATTTACACCACAAAAAGTGTGCTTCTACAACATTTACACCATAAAACGTGTGCCTCTACAACATTTACACCATAAAACGTGTGCTTCTACAACATTTACACCATAAAAAGTGTGCTTCTACAACATTTACACCACAAAACGTGTGCTTCTACTACATTTACACCACAAAAAGTGTGCCTCTACTACATTTACACCACAAAAAGTGTGCTTCTACTACATTTACACCACAAAAAGTGTGCGTCTACAACATTTACACCACAAAAAGTGTGCTTCTACAACATTTACACCACAAAAAGTGTGCTTCTACTACATTTACACCACAAAAAGTGTGCTTCTACTACATTTACACCATAAAACGTGTGCTTCTACTACATTTACACCATAAAACGTGTGCCTCTACAACATTTACACCATAAAACGTGTGCTTCTACTACACCACAGAAAGTGTGCTTCTACAACATTTACATCACAAAAAGTGTGCTTCTACAACATTTACACCACAAAAAGTGTGCTTCTACTACATTTACACCATAAAACGTGTGCTTCTACAACATTTACACCACAAAAAGTGTGCCTCTACTACATTTACACCACAAAAAGTGTGCTTCTACTACATTTACACCACAAAAAGTGTGCGTCTACAACATTTACACCACAAAAAGTGTGCTTCTACAACATTTACACCACAAAAAGTGTGCTTCTACTACATTTACACCACAAAAAGTGTGCTTCTACTACATTTACACCATAAAACGTGTGCTTCTACTACATTTACACCATAAAACGTGTGCCTCTACAACATTTACACCATAAAACGTGTGCTTCTACTACACCACAGAAAGTGTGCTTCTACAACATTTACATCACAAAAAGTGTGCTTCTACAACATTTACACCACAAAAAGTGTGCTTCTACTACATTTACACCATAAAACGTGTGCTTCTACAACATTTACACCACAAAAAGTGTGCTTCTACAACATTTACACCATAAAACGTGTGCCTCTACAACATTTACACCATAAAACGTGTGCTTCTACTACATTTACACCATAAAACGTGTGCCTCTACAACATTTACACCATAAAACGTGTGCTTCTACTACATTTACACCATAAAACGTGTGCTTCTACAACATTTACACCATAAAACGTGTGCTTCTACTACATTTACACCATAAAACGTGTGCCTCTACAACATTTACACCATAAAACGTGTGCTTCTACAACATTTACACCATAAAACGTGTGCTTCTACAACATTTACACCACAAAAAGTGTGCTTCTACAACATTTACACCACAAAAAGTGTGCTTCTACAACATTTACACCATAAAACGTGTGCTTCTACAACATTTACACCACAAAAAGTGTGCTTCTACAACATTTACACCATAAAACGTGTGCTTCTACAACATTTACATCACAAAAAGTGTGCTTCTACAACATTTACACCACAAAAAGTGTGCTTCTACTACATTTACACCATAAAACGTGTGCTTCTACAACATTTACACCATAAAACGTGTGCTTCTACTACATTTACACCACAAAAAGTGTGCTTCTACTACATTTACACCACAAAAAGTGTGCTTCTACTACATTTACACCACAAAAAGTGTGCGTCTACAACATTTACACCACAAAAAGTGTGCTTCTACAACATTTACACCACAAAAAGTGTGCTTCTACAACATTTACACCACAAAAAGTGTGCGTCTACAACATTTACACCACAAAAAGTGTGCTTCTACAACATTTACACCACAAAAAGTGTGCTTCTACAACATTTACACCACAAAAAGTGTGCTTCTACTACATTTACACCACAAAAAGTGTGCGTCTACAACATTTACACCACAAAAAGTGTGCTTCTATAACATTTACACCACAAAAAGTGTGCTTCTACAACATTTACACCACAAAAAGTGTGCTTCTACAACATTTACACCATAAAACGTGTGCTTCTACAACATTTACACCACAAAAAGTGTGCTTCTACTACATTTACACCACAAAAAGTGTGCTTCTACAACATTTACACCACAAAACGTGTGTATCCTCTGCTTGCCGCGGTCTCCTCTCTTCATCTTTTGGCAGTAATGAATACGTCAATATTGATATTTCGTAAATTCAGGACCTGGATTCAGAAGCTCAGCCATGGGCCAACCCAAGCAGTCAAAGAGACAACTACCGGCTGGTTGGTACATGATCAAGTAACTATGATCCTACCCTATCTTCAAACCACCCCCAGAAGATCTTGAGTTCAACCCAAACCCAATAAACAGGTCGCCAGACCTGGAATCTATTCTACAGGAAACATATCTGCACTTATCAACCAGGGCTAGTGCGGGCATGCAGGGGAAATGCAAAGTATACAGCTCTTATGATATATTGTTTGCATTCCAAGACATCGTGTAGGAAGATCTACCGGGGTTGACCGGTGCAAACGCCTATGCCTATTGCGCGAGCCGTTTCAGAGATGACCTTGCCCACGTCCAGTGCGCGATGAGCTTCGACGTCTTGAAGAAATCAAAGATTGCGCAAGGCTTCTCCTCTGCAGAGAGAGCAGGGGAGGGGGTGGGGGTAGGGGTGGGGTTGGGGGCGATGAAGTGAGGAAACGCATCAAGCTTTTTCTTCTCTGACTGGAAGGCAGGTTTCAATGACGTCACTGCGCAGCAACATGTCACCCGTACGCCTTGCCGTACATCATCCTGGCGTATACTGCTGCAGGGAAAAAAAACACGCCCGTTTTCAGGTCTGGTCCCCAGGCGAATAAAAAACTATGTCGTATCAGCATGACCTGGACAAAGATTTCAGCTGAGTTCGTTAAGTCCATGTCAGTGGACCGAGTGACTTTCGGTGCAGTTAAGGTACATGCACGGATACAATTTACTCTTGGCTGTTCGTAGAAAACATCATTTGATTTTGTCGAACTCTGAAAGCTGTCACACAATTTTAAAAAACAAAATTACAGGTTGCTTGGTCTTGTCTTTGGCTGTTGCCTTCCTCGTCCAACTGTGGTGTCTTTTTTACTCTACGACCAATGCGCGCTGCTGTTACTCTTAGACTGTTGAGCACCGAACACAAAATGTCTGTGCATGCATGGCTTTGGTGAATTTTATCCGGTAAAAATGCATCGTTCCTCTTGTTGACTAATCTCAGGAGTTCGGGCTCAAATTTTTTTTCAAAGTAAACATAGTCATGATGAGGAAAATTTGCTCATGCGTTCAATTCGACGACATCTAAAGCAAATCGACAAGCAATTCTTACTACATGTGCAGAGATGACAAACAGGTATGTGACGATGCGTTCTTATCAAATGTTTTTCCAATCTTTCCATGAAAAAGATCTTTAAAAGATAACGCTGAGAAAGTGTTTGTGCAAGTGTCATTAATTCTAATTTCCTGCATCACGAGCATGAGATTCTTACGAGGCGCTCTTTGCATCCACAGTTGGACATGAGGATGTGCAGAAGGGACATCTACCACACGATGTGACGGATGTTCACTGTTGGAAATTATGAGCTATGCATCTGTCGAAAGTGGAGACATTTTTCTTTCCAGCGACGAAAAAAGCTTGAATATAGGGGAAAGGATGATAAACGTTACGAGCTACTGAAAACTTGTGCCCACCGTTTTGTGAAAATGGGTTTTAAGATGCATGCAACGTGTTTAAGGCAATGCAGGGTTGTCATAATGGTGGCTATTTTTAATGTGTTAAATCGACTCGACTGGCCAGCTAAACCGCTGCCGATGGAAAACTTAGAAAAACACGGTGTTGTGCTATAGGACATTCTCACTTCTCAAACGGAAATTAAGCCCGAGTTTCGTCCCTTTACTTCAACTAGTTCCGGTAGACTGGTAAAGATGGAAGCTGATGTGATGATCGCTAGATCGTGGCAAAAGGATGACATTAACACATGCAAAAAGATTAATTAGATTAAAAACTAATCGAAAATAGTCATAGTAGACTGTTTTAACGTATACTTTCTGCACAAAACCCACAGAAGACAAGTAAACAAATCTCACCGTACGTATCCAGCAGAAGAACGCGATCGAACCATAGCCACTACGCCAGCAGACGATCGAGCTAGTGTGATATAATGTTTCATGTGAAGCTCGAATGAGTAGCAGCAGACCAGGGAAACGAAATTGTCAATTCAAGTCAGAACTAAACAGTTATCTGCTGCTACTCATTCGAGCTTTACATGACAGTACTGTTTTCCACCCCACATACATGGTAATAATAGAAGCTGATGTGATGATCGCTAGATCGTGGCAAAAGGATGACATTAAAACATGCAAAAAGATTAATTAGATTAAAAACTAATCGAAAATAGTCATAGTAGACTGTTTTAACGTATACTTTCTGCACAAAACCCACAGAAGATAAGTAAACAAATCTCACCGTACGTACCTAGCAGACGAACGCGATCGAACCATAGCCACTACGCCAGCAGACGATCGAGCTAGTGTGATATAATGTTTCATGTAAAGCTCGAATGAGTAGCAGCAGACCAGAGAAACGACGTTGTCAATTCAAGCCAGAACTAAACAGTTATCTGTTGCTACTCATTCGAGCTTTACATGACACAGTACTGTTTTCCACCCCCACATACATGTACTTTGAGCGATCTAGTATTCAGTGCATGCAGACGCTTCGAGAATGCTACCGGAACTAGGTGGTTCTACCTAACGCTTTGTTTTTTGACAGAGAGCGCCGAGGATAACTCCTGCAGGGTACGTTAATGAGAATGTACTATAAACAAATGGATGAAAATGTCTAATTCTGTTAAGATTTCAATGCTGACAAACCAAACCCCTCTCATTCTATTTGGCCGATATCGTAAAAGGAGGCTAGGCGCTGTCCACGTTTGTGGTAGAGAGTCACATGCATTCTTTTCAGGACGGCCACAGAGCCAACGCGGGCTCATTGCGCACACATCACTTGTATGACGTCACCATGACCCAAAGAGTCCTTTGCATAGCTGTTACACTTTGACCAGAACTGTAGTACTGACATGACTAGTTTAGCTGCGGCGAAACTTTGTCAAAGGCTGCGATGCCTGAATACTACTTTCAAAGGAAAATTTTCTTTGTAACTCTCTTTATAGTATACTGAATCCGGGAACAAACCTGAGGGTAAGTATTTCTGTCAGCGTGTGTGTGTGTGTGCGTGTGTGTGTGTGCGTGCGTGTGTGCGTGTGTGTGTGTGTGTGTGTGTGTTTGTGTGTGTGTGTGTGTGTGTGTATGTGAGTCCATATGTGTGTGTGTGTGTTTGTTTGAATCCACGCGTGTGTGTGTGTGTGTGTATGTGTATGTGTGTGTGTGTGTGTGTGTGTGTGTGTGTGTTTGATTGAGTCCATATGTGTGTATGTGTGTGTTTGACTCCGTGTGTATGTGTCTGTGTCTGAAAAGAAGAGTAAAAGACAAGCAACCGACTGTTTCTTTCATGAGCAAGTCTGGCCCTGAAGAGGGCCGTTTGGGGGTTGTGCTGCCGCCGATACGGGTAATCACCGCTACAGGATGGAGAGGCAGCGGGTTGGCAGGGGCGTGCAGCGATGCTCTGTATTACTTCTCGGCAAGCTTTCGAAGCTGAGGCTTCTTCATCAGGCCAAAGTAACAAGGCTGGCTGTGGAATGGAAATATATAGTGTGACAAGGGCAGGTGAAACACGTGCAGGGCGGCGAGGCAGTGAGGAGAGTTCAGTGAGGGAAGTCAGAAGGAGTGCTCTGCACCAACATCACAGGGCGGGAGAGGCCACAACAGGGTAAGCACTAAAAGGGCGTGCGGGGACAGCTTCATCGATACTGACTCAGGAGTCCCATGTCCCTATTGAGGCCATTCTCGTGGGTACTGAATTTGGCCGAGCACTTCAACCTCCCGAGCCACGCTTTTCCCCATGGCGCCAGATGATAAAAATATCATCTATGTACCGAACGTACAGGCTGGGTTTGAGGTTTTGTGTTGCGAGGAAATCTTCCTCGAATCTATGCATAAAGAGGTTTGCATATTGAGGGGCGAACTTAGTTCCCATTGCTGTGCCATGTCTCTGTAGGTATGTGTCACCGTTGAAGGTGAACACATTGTGTTCCAGAATGAAGCGGACCATGGACAGGATGTGGTCAGGGGTGGGGATGTTGTTCGCCAGTAGAGCGGATCTCACTGCCGCGACTCCCTCCCTGTGTGGTATGTTAGTATACAAGGACGCAACATCCATAGTCACCAGAAGTGTCCCTGCTGGGACTTGCCCATGGGCGTTAAGTTTGCGGAGGAAGTCGGTGGTGTCTTTGCAAAAACTGGGAGTTTTTTCGACCAGGGGTTTGAGGACCTTATCCACATAGCCAGATAGGTTCTCACAGAGGGTCCCCTTTCCTGACACAATAGGGCGGCCTGGGGTTCCTACTTTGTGTATCTTCGGGAGCAGGTAGAATACCCCAGGGTGCGGGTCTCGAGGGATAAGCGTGGAGAATTCCGATTGCAGATCGGCGGGAAAAGTTTCCAGCAAATGGGGGAGCTCCCGAGTATGCTTCTTGGTCAAGTCGGGTTGTGCACGTTCATAGTGCAAAGAGTTGGACAATTGACGCAGAGCCTCCTGTACATAGTCCCTGTGATTTTGGATGACCACCGCCCCACCCTTGTCAGCAGGCTTGATGACAATGTCACGGTTGGAACCTAATGACATGACGGCCTTGCGTTGCGGTGTGGTTAGGTTGTGGGTGATCTTTCGATGGCGGTTGATGAACTGGGCAGTCATCATTTTCCGGACGGACTCGGCATAGACCTCGAGTCTGTGGCAGCGACCTTCAGCAGGAGTGAAACTAGTTTTCCTGTAGTTACTGCCAGTGCCGTTCGTAGGGACTCCCCGGTCCCGAGTTGCTGTATTGGCAGGTGAGGGACTGTCGTGAAAGTATTCACGCAGTCGTGTGCGGCGGATGAATTCTTCCGTATCTGCGGCTAGCTGTATAGAGTCCATCTTTGCCGTGGGGCAGAATTTCAGTCCTTTCTCGAGGACTGCCATTTCAGATGGAGAGGGGGTGTAGTCTGAGAGGTTCACTACTGTTTTAGTCTGTTCCTGGGGACTTTCAAAGTAAATGCCGAGACGGCGCAGCTTCCCATCCTTCCTCCTGTTGTGGTAGCCCCGTTCAGTCGAGCGGGTATGCTTCGCCAGTCTTTCAAGATCGGCGCGGGTGTCGGGAAGTGCAAGTGCTAAGACTGACTTCAAAGCGGCAAGTAGCCGTTCTCGTTTGCTGTACAGCAGGCGGATGAGGTGCTTCAACAGTTTCTCGGCGGTGCGGCGGCATAGTTCCTCCGCATACTCAGAGTTGGTCGTGTGTCGGAGCGGGTTTCTGATGGAGATTCCTAGGGGTGTCTTTCCATACTTCCTGCACCGCGTAAGGAAGTACAGGTGGGAATCTATAAGGGCTGTTTTCCTGGCCAGTCCAACCCTGCAAGGCTGCCAGGTGTTCGACCTGTGCCATCCTCTGCACCGAGACCACCATAGTCAGAGACCACGTGACACACCGAGTAAGGGGCCAGTACTCTTGCTCCTCCAGCCACGTGGTCTACCTCATCCGGTGCCGCAGAGGGTGCAGGGACGCATGGTATGTCGGAGAAACCAGCCAACAGCTCCGCCAGCGCATGAACAGCCACCGCGCTACCGTCAGGAACGGTTCCCCCCTGCCTGTGGCCGAGCACTTCAACCTCCCGAGCCACGCCACCTCTGACATGCTCGTCAATGTGCTAAGAGGTGGACTGACGGACCTACAGCGACGCAGAGTGGCTGAGCTCAAACTCATCTCCAAATTCCGTACCCACGAGAATGGCCTCAATAGGGACATGGGACTCCTGAGTCACTATCGATGAAGCTGTCCCCGCACGCCCTTTTAGTGCTTACCCTGTTGTGGCCTCTCCCGCCCTGTGATGTTGGTGCAGAGCACTCCTTCTGACTTCCCTCACTGAACTCTCCTCACTGCCTCGCCGCCCTGCACGTGTTTCACCTGCCCTTGTCACACTATATATTTCCATTCCACAGCCAGCCTTGTTACTTTGGCCTGATGAAGAAGCCTCAGCTTCGAAAGCTTGCCGAAAAGGAATACAGAGCATCGCTGCACGCCCCTGCCAACCCGCTGCCTCTCCATCCTGTAGCGGTGATTACCCGCATCGGCGGCAGCACAACCCCCAAACGGCCCTCTTCAGGGCCAGACTTGCTCATGAAAGAAACAGTCGGTTGCTTGTCTTTTACTCTTCTTTTCAGTAACTGTACAACCGACCCCGGCACTTAGATATATCGTTTGTGTGTGTGTGTGTGTGTGTGTGTGTGTGTTTGAGTCCGTGTGTGTTTGAGTCCGTGTGTGTGTTTGTTTGAGTACGTGTCTGTGTGTGTGTGTGTGTATGTGTGTGCGTGAGCGCGCGCTTGCGCTTCTGCGCTGGCACACATTTCTGTGAATGAAGATGCGTTCGTGCGCGCAGACACCTGCTTTACGTGCATGCCAGACTGGAGCATATACATGCATACGCCTCTTTGGACTTTTAATCACACTCGGCAATCCAGCTTGCGCCCAAGCAAAAATTTCCCGCGCACATTCACTCTAGCAGCACTTGACCCTCTGACGTCCCTCGAACTCCTCCCAATCCACAGCGCCTGTCCCTCTCCACCACTGGGACCACGTGACAGCACGTACGTTTTGCCCTGCCAGGTGTCATCGACCAGCCAATCAGTGCAAAGATCGATGAGGCGCGTGAATAGGCAGTCTCCTTGAGACATGGTGCTGTTCGTTGCCACTCCTCGAGCACCAATGAAAGCCTCGCTAGGCTTGGAGTCCAACAACATACTTGGAGCGTGGAACTTGCGAGCACTCTGTTCGAGTGTTCTCCATGATTCCATGACTGTCTTTTCTTGTTTTCACTTCCTTTCGCAAGGCTTCACTGCTCCAAGTTCACAAAGCAATATATTCGCCTTCCACGGCTGAGCCTGGCGAACGTTCCTCGACCGTTCCAAACTTGGCTCGTTTCCGGGAAATGGTTTCTCCGTGCGTGAATGTGCACATTGCATTGTGGTTCTGCTGGTGCGATTGTGTGTGTTCAGTTTTGTGCGTTGTCGTCTGTTTGTGCGTTATCTCACTTGTCTGTGCGTTATCTCACTTGTCTGTGCGTTATCTCACTTGTTTGTGCGTCATCTCACTTGTCTGCACGTTATCTCACTTATCTGTGCGTTATCTCACTTGTTTGTGCGCTATCTCACTTGTTTGTGCGTTATCTCACTTGTTTGTG
>JAWQFJ010027553.1:22500-32500 GCA_034096865.1 Theodoxus fluviatilis | reverse complement strand
TAGTTTGCGCCGTCTGCACGGGGGTCCTTCTAGTTTGCGCCGTCTGCACGGGGGTCCTTCTAGTTTGCGCCGTCTGCACGGGGGTCCTTCTAGTTTGCGCCGTCTGCACGGGGGTCCTTCTAGTTTGCGCCGTCTGCACGGGGGTCCTTCTAGTTTGCGCCGTCTGCACGGGGGTCCTCCTAGCTTGCGCCGTCTGCATGGGGGCTCTCCTAGCTTGCGCTGTCTGCATGGGGGCTCTCCTAGCTTGCGCTGTCTGCATGGGGGCTCTCCTAGCTTGCGCTGTCTGCATGGGGGCTCTCCTAGCTTGCGCTGTCTGCATGGGGGCTCTCCTAGCTTGCGCTGTCTGCATGGGGGCTCTCCTAGCTTGCGCTGTCTGCATGGGGGCTCTCCTAGCTTGCTCTGTCTGCATGGGGGCTCTCCTAGCTTGCTCCTGTCTGCATGGGGGCTCTCCTAGCTTGCTCCTGTCTGCATGGGGGCTCTCCTAGCTTGCTCCGTCTGCATGGGGGCTCTCCTAGCTTGCGCCGTCTGCATGGGGGCTCTCCTAGCTTGCGCTGTCTGCATGGGGGCCCTCCTAGCTTGCGCTGTCTGCATGGGGGTCCTCCTAGCTTGCGCTGTCTGCATGGGGGTCCTCCTAGCTTGCGCTGTCTGCATGGGGGTCCTCCTAGCTTGCGCTGTCTGCATGGGGGCTCTCCTAGCTTGCGCTGTCTGCATGGGGGCTCTCCTAGCTTGCGCTGTCTGCATGGGGGCTCTCCTAGCTTGCGCTGTCTGCATGGGGGCTCTCCTAGCTTGCGCTGTCTACATGGGGGCTCTCCTAGCTTGCGCCGTCTGCATGGGGGCTCTCCTAGCTTGCGCCGTCTGCATGGGGGCTCTCCTAGCTTGCGCTGTCTGCATGGGGGCTCTCCTAGCTTGCGCCGTCTGCATGGGGGCTCTCCTAGCTTGCGCCGTCTGCATGGGGGCTCTCCTAGCTTGCGCCGTCTGCATGGGGGCTCTCCTAGCTTGCGCTGTCTGCATGGGGGCTCTCCTAGCTTGCGCTGTCTGCATGGGGGCTCTCCTAGCTTGCGCTGTCTGCATGGGGGCTCTCCTAGCTTGCTCTGTCTGCATGGGGGCTCTCCTAGCTTGCGCTGTCTGCATGGGGGCTCTCCTAGCTTGCGCTGTCTGCATGGGGGCTCTCCTAGCTTGCGCTGTCTGCATGGGGGCTCTCCTAGCTTGCGCTGTCTGCATGGGGGCTCTCCTAGCTTGCGCTGTCTGCATGGGGGCTCTCCTAGCTTGCGCTGTCTGCATGGGGGCTCTCCTAGCTTGCGCTGTCTACATGGGGGCTCTCCTAGCTTGCGCCGTCTGCATGGGGGCTCTCCTAGCTTGCGCTGTCTGCATGGGGGCTCTCCTAGCTTGCGCCGTCTGCATGGGGGCTCTCCTAGCTTGCGCCGTCTGCATGGGGGCTCTCCTAGCTTGCTCCTGTCTGCATGGGGGCTCTCCTAGCTTGCTCCGTCTGCGTGGGGGCTCTCCTAGCTTGCGCCGTCTGCATGGGGGCTCCCCTAGCTTGCGCCGTCTGCATGGGGGCTCTCCTAGCTTGCTCCTGTCTGCATGGGGGCTCTCCTAGCTTGCTCCGTCTGCATGGGGGCTCTCCTAGCTTGCTCCTGTCTGCATGGGGGCTCTCCTAGCTTGCGCTGTCTGCATGGGGGCTCTCCTAGCTTGCTCCTGTCTGCATGGGGGCTCTCCTAGCTTGCGCCGTCTGCATGGGGGCTCTCCTAGCTTGCGCCGGGAAGTCCAAGTCCACAAAATCCGGTGGTCGTTTTCGAAAACACTTTAATCACGCACTGGTCGATACACAGCGATGACATTCAGTGATCAGCATTACCATAAAAACTTCACTCTCGAGACTGGGTTCTCGGAGGTTACAGTCAGTGATCAGCATTACCATAAAAACTTCACTCTCGAGACTGGGTTCTCGGAGGTTACAGTCAGTGATCAGCATTACCATAAAAACTTCACTCTCGAGACTGGAGGTTACAGTCAGTGATCAGCATTACCATAAAAACTTCACTCTCCAGACTGGAGGTTACAGTCAGTGATCAGCATTACCATAAAAACTTCACTCTCGAGACTGGGTTCTCGGAGGTTACAGTCAGTGACCAGCATTACCATAAAAACTTCACTCTCGAGACTGGGTTCTCGGAGGTTACAGTCAGTGATCAGCATTACCATAAAAACTTCACTCTCGAGACTGGGTTCTCGGAGGTTACAGTCAGTGATCAGCATTACCATAAAAACTTCACTCTCGAGACTGGGTTCTCGGAGGTTACAGTCAGTGATCAGCATTACCATAAAAACTTCACTCTCGAGACTGGGTTCTCGGAGGTTACAGTCAGTGACCAGCATTACCATAAAAACTTCACTCTCGAGACTGGGTTCTCGGAGGTTACAGTCAGTGATCAGCATTACCATAAAAACTTCACTCTCGAGACTGGGTTCTCGGAGGTTACAGTCAGTGATCAGCATTACCATAAAAACTTCACTCTCGAGACTGGGTTCTCGGAGGTTACAGTCAGTGACCAGCATTACCATAAAAACTTCACTCTCGAGACTGGGTTCTCGGAGGTTACAGTCAGTGACCAGCATTACCATAAAAACTTCACTCTCGAGACTGGGTTCTCGGAGGTTACAGTCAGTGACCAGCATTACCATAAAAACTTCACTCTCGAGACTGGGTTCTCGGAGGTTACAGTCAGTGATCAGCATTACCATAAAAACTTCACTCTCGAGACTGGGTTCTCGGAGGTTACAGTCAGTGACCAGCATTACCATAAAAACTTCACTCTCGAGACTGGGTTCTCGGAGGTTACAGTCAGTGATCAGCATTACCATAAAAACTTCACTCTCGAGACTGGGTTCTCGGAGGTTACAGTCAGTGATCAGCATTACCATAAAAACTTCACTCTCGAGACTGGGTTCTCGGAGGTTACAGTCAGTGACCAGCATTACCATAAAAACTTCACTCGCGAGACTGGGTTCTCGGAGGTTACAGTCAGTGACCAGCATTACCATAAAAACTTCACTCTCGAGACTGGGTTCTCGGAGGTTACAGTCAGTGATCAGCATTACCATAAAAACTTCACTCTCGAGACTGGGTTCTCGGAGGTTACAGTCAGTGACCAGCATTACCATAAAAACTTCACTCTCGAGACTGGGTTCTCGGAGGATACTATCACTCCCTGTGGAGGATTTTTCGCACTCACCTATCTTCTTCTTGGGCTCTCATTTTCTCGTGTCTTTTTGCGCTCTCTTACTTGTCTCTGCGTCGCACTTTATGTAGAGTTGACGGGCTTTCTAGAACGCTCTCTTGCTTGTCTCTGCGTCGCACTTTATGTAGAGTTGACGGGCTTTCTAGAACGCTCTCTTGCTTGTCTCTGCGTCGCGCTTTATGTAGAGTTGACGGGCTTTCTAGAACGCTCTCTTGCTTGTCTCTGCGTCGCACTTTATGTAGAGTTGACGGGCTTTCTAGAACGCTCTCTTGCTTGTCTCTGCGTCGCACTTTATGTAGAGTTGACGGGCTTTCTAGAACGCTCTCTTGCTTGTCTCTGCGTCGCACTTTATGTAGAGTTGACGGGCTTTCTAGAACAATCGCGAACGAACGAGAACCGGCCAGACGGTCGGTCACCAATCTGTGCGAACGAAGTCACGTGACCCATCAAAGCGCCCGCCGCGCCCTGGCCACGTCACGTAACCAGGCAACGAACCTGCGGAAATGTTTGGCGTAAATTCTCGAAGGCAATTAATGATGTTCTAGTTAGTAAGATGTACGGCTGGAGCCGTTTGTTCCTCCCCATGTCAACTGGGAAGCACATGCTGCTGGGCACAGCACGGGCCATTATGTGAACCCGAGTCACGTGACTCTGGCGCAGTTCCCAATGAATGTGTCATAGACTTGACCCTTCGCATTACAGCGTTGTGCCAAACATAGCTCGTTCTGGATACTATTTTTTACACTTTTTACAGAAATCATTCAGATGTCAAAACTTGTTTCCATTTCAACACAAACATTTTATGTTATCGAATAAACGCTTGTTTATTGCCTTAACAAGCGTAATTTATTAGTTATGTGCGAACTAGTCTGAGAACTACTATAACGGCGTATGTCAGGGAGCAGAGCGCTCTGCCACAAGCCTCTCGTGTGACCTCCTTATGAATATTCCGGACGGATTAGTTCCATCACGTGATATGAACTGTGCTAGAGACTCTATCGCCTGTAGGCGAAGTCTCTAGTGGACCAGAACGAGCCAGGGCAACCCAGGGGCCGTCACACACGATGCAAACAGAAACACGTTGTTTCTGTGTCTCTGATCTAGACATGTTTTTTGTTGTTCGCACGTGGTGAAACTCCTCGAGCCTCTCAGCTACACGGTAGGCCAAGTAGTGTTATGTCTCTTTGTCAGTGGCCGAACTTTCACTTGCACCGCGAATTCCGACGCACATCTCGATTTGAATGGTGTAGCATTTGAAATGAACCATTGATGTGTTCTACGTAGAGTTTCGTAGATAAAATTAATACTGTTATTTAGTTATTGGTTTTTGGGAGTATGTTTGTCAGTAATTCTACAAGTGAGCGTTTTGCGAGCGAACAGGGAAAACAGTGCAGACGTCATTGACTCCTATGAGGGTAAACACGACGCCTGAGGGCAAGGAGCGCTCCCATTGGCTGACTGGCAGAATTGTTTCACTGGAAATACTGCGAGAATAGAACCCGTCCTAAAACGCGAAATTATTGCTGGCGACTGAAGAGTCCAATGAAATATCTGCTCGCACACGAGAGAACGTGGATTTCATTATCCAAACACTGCTTCTGTTGCACCTAGGCGACAGAGGCTCCCTGACGTCATTGGAACAAGGTTTATAGGCCTATATTCACGGGCAGTCTGGAGCTGCTTGAGATACTTGCACTGAGGGTGAGGGCATTTTTACATTCCTAGACCCTAATTAGTGCTGCTATACGAAGGTTTGTCATATTATTGAACAATCAAGGTACACAATTATCTTATTTTTAGACGTGGTCTCCGTTGCGTTCAATACAAGTGTTCCAGTGCTTCGGAATTGAATGGATGCTTTTGGAAAAAAACGTATTTTGGCTGAGTGCGCAGCCACTCGTGCACTGACTGCTGCACCTCCTCGTCGGACCTGCAGTCCTTGCCTTCCATCGCCTCTTTCAGCGGTCCATGTGACAGTCACAGGTCTGGGGTCCATGTGACAGTCACAGGGAGCGAGGTCTGGGGAGCATGGCGGATATGGAGAACATGGGAAATGCAGATCTTGGAGCATTGCGATATTTGAACGGGCAGTATGGGGCCGAGCACAGTCATGCTGCAACAAAAGACCTGTTCTCAGGAGTCCACCTCGTTTGGGCTTGATCGCTGGCGTGGCACCCAGCTTGCAGACACTTTGTGGAACTGCAACACACCGTGGGCGACATGGTGTGCTGATTATATATTATACCCAGAAGTGTGGCTATTTCATCCACTTTTACGCGGCTATTTTCCTTCAAGATGGCTTCAGCTGCTTCAGTGTGCTCTGGTGTCACTACTCGGTGCGCCTGACCTGGTCGCGGCGGGTCTGGTACTGAACTCACGCCGTTTCGGAACTTCCTGGTCCACTCGTACGCTTGTTGTAGTGACAGCCGTGCGTCACCAACTGAGTTTTCATTTGTCAGTGAATTTCGATGGATTTCACCTCTTCACTATTCAAAACACGAATGAAAGAACGCAGTTCCTCTTTGGTGCATGTTGCAAGTGGGGCAGCCATCTTAACTGCTGATACGCCGTAGTATGTTTCTATGCATCGTGCTGCCACCTGTCTGTCACTCTTCAAACAAAATGTAACAATATTGCAAACTTAAAGAATAATCAAGAGTTGTCACGAATTGTTATCGCACTTGAAAAGTGTTCACTTGACTCCCCCTAGTCAAGCTTCAGTACCACTCAGTTTCCATTTTCCCCTCTGCTCATCTCTAATTGTCTTATCTCTCTCCTGGGAGTTCTTAACGCTCGTAAAAATGGCGCCATTTCCCTTTCGAGAGAAAAAAGAGGGCGGTGGGGGGGTGTGGAGTTGGGGGTGGGGGAGAGGGGTGGGGAGTTGGGGGTGGGGGTAGGGGGATGGGGGATAAAAATCAATGCTTGAAATTTGCGCATGACAGCCACTTCGTAGATTCCTCCCGCATCCGCCGCAGTGTGTGACTACCGAGTGCTCGCGGTCTTTGTGCATCAGCTTTCCGTCAGAGTGATAGTTAGGCCTACGTCGATGAAAAGACCTAGAAATTACCCAGTTGTTCAAGACATGTTTAGCACACTGTCATGTATTTAATATCATTTAATGATGATTGCTTCAATAGCAAACATACTACCCCTTGAAAGCATGCTAGGCACCAAAAAACAAACAAGTCTCCCTGTCATTATTCCCAGTTTCTTCATTAATCCTTTCTTGGTGTGGTTTAATGATAGGTTTCTTTCCAGCGCTTATAAGCGTCGTGGAATTAGTTTTGACCCTTCATGATCTGCTGGAAGCTCAACATCTGCATCATGGTCGAAAACGCTATTGTTCTGCAACCACGGCATCACAAGCTTTCGAAATGAGGACTAAAGAAGTTTGATAATAGCACTGTCGTGCAATTGGGATCAGTTGAGGCGACTGCCGGAATTGATTGTTGCATAAGATATGGCACCTGACTCGCAGTTTTTCTCACGGCTGCTGTTGCTGATAACGCCCTTTTAAAATGGCACCACGCGTCAGTGTGATCAAAGTATGGCAGAGCCTACACAATACGCTTGCAGGCCATGCGTACTTGCAGAGCCTACACAATACGCTTGCAGGCCATGCGTACTTGCAGAGCCTACACAATACGCTTGCAGGCCATGCGTACTTGCAGAGCCTACACAATACGCTTGCAGGCCATGCGTACTTGCAGAGCCTACACAATACGCTTGCAGGCCATGCGTACTTGCAGAGCCTACACAATACGCTTGCAGGCCATGCGTACTTGCAGAGCCTACACAATACGCTTGCAGGCCATGCGTACTTGCAGAGCCTACACAATACGCTTGCAGGCCATGCGTACTTGCAGAGCCTACACAATACGCTTGCAGGCCATGCGTACTTGCAGAGCCTACACAATACGCTTGCAGGCCATGCGTACTTGCAGAGCCTACACAATACGCTTGCAGGCCATGCGTACTTGCGGAGCCTACACAATACGCTTGCAGGCCATGCGTACTTGCAGAGCCTACACAATACGCTTGCAGGCCATGCGTACTTGCAGAGCCTACACAATACGCTTGCAGGCCATGCGTACTTGCAGAGCCTACACAATACGCTTGCAGGCCATGCGTACTTGCGGAGCCTACACAATACGCTTGCAGGCCATGCGTACTTGCGGAGCCTACACAATACGCTTGCAGGCCATGCGTACTTGCAGAGCCTACACAATACGCTTGCAGGCCATGCGTACTTGCGGAGCCTACACAATACGCTTGCAGGCCATGCGTACTTGCAGAGCCTACACAATACGCTTGCAGGCCATGCGTACTTGCAGAGCCTACACAATACGCTTGCAGGCCATGCGTACTTGCAGAGCCTACACAATACGCTTGCAGGCCATGCGTACTTGCAGAGCCTACACAATACGCTTGCAGGCCATGCGTACTTGCAGAGCCTACACAATACGCTTGCAGGCCATGCGTACTTGCAGAGCCTACACAATACGCTTGCAGGCCATGCGTACTTGCAGAGCCTACACAATACGCTTGCAGGCCATGCGTACTTGCAGAGCCTACACAATACGCTTGCAGGCCATGCGTACTTGCAGAGCCTACACAATACGCTTGCAGGCCATGCGTACTTGCGGAGCCTACACAATACGCTTGCAGGCCATGCGTACTTGCGGAGCCTACACAATACGCTTGCAGGCCATGCGTACTTGCAGAGCCTACACAATACGCTTGCAGGCCATGCGTACTTGCGGAGCCTACACAATACGCTTGCAGGCCATGCGTACTTGCAGAGCCTGCACAATACGCTTGCAGGCCATGCGTACTTGCAGAGCCTACACAATACGCTTGCAGGCCATGCGTACTTGCAGAGCCTACACAATACGCTTGCAGGCCATGCGTACTTGCAGAGCCTGCACAATACGCTTCCAGGCCATGCGTACTTGCAGAGCCTACACAATACGCTTGCAGGCCATGCGTACTTGCGGAGCCTACACAATACGCTTGCAGGCCATGCGTACTTGCAGAGCCTACACAATACGCTTGCAGGCCATGCGTACTTGCAGAGCCTACACAATACGCTTGCAGGCCATGCGTACTTGCAGAGCCTACACAATACGCTTGCAGGCCATGCGTACTTGCAGAGCCTACACAATACGCTTGCAGGCCATGCGTACTTGCAGAGCCTACACAATACGCTTGCAGGCCATGCGTACTTGCAAGTTTCAGATACATTCGTGTGGCTTGAGAATCTCTAGATGAAATTTGATCTGGGAAAAATTTTGAAAGCAAAACAAGTCTGAAAAAAAGGGGTGAAATCTCTCCAAAGCGGACTAGCGTGGTGTTGGAAAAAATTCTCCAAAAGTGCAGTTGAGCGTGCGTGGAAGGCGCGAGGAAGATTGCAGTCAAACTGATGAGAGGGATGTCAGGCCACGTGAGCTGTATGAAGATGTTTTCGCATAAAAGTCAAAACCCTTTACCTCCAAAGAAAAGCGGAGATTTTCCACTGGCGGTTTCGTTTTCGAACGGCAAATGAGCTCACTGTGTGCACAAAGTAATCTCTCAAGAGCATTCTGTCGCCGTTTTTTCCTGCACTAATGCGCAAAGAACTACACGGCTAATACCCAAACTCGTCAAAAACGTGATGGAGCTTTGCAAGACACATGGTGCAACGTTCTGCAAAAACTGACACCAGAAAAGTAGCGAATCTCATATTTACCAAATGAGGAGTGTGAACCGCCACATATATTGTGAACTCGACAGTCACTGGTAAAAATCACATCATTACGGGGCCACAGACGGTATAGAGTTGTCAGCGGCATAAAAATAGAGGAAAGCTGTTGAATCCGGTCAATATATGCACATAACTTTGGCATTTTCGATTGGTCTGTCAAGAGTCATGCGAAGTACAAAGGTTGACTGTGATGATTTAGTACCTAACAATGCTTGTACCCGAACTCGACGAGGAGTAATTCCAACTAATACAAAAACTAGACTGATGTAGACGGCTAATGTAGCCAATCAACCAGTCAGATTGTTCTTTCTAAACTGCTTTGCCATAACTATGTGCATGGGGTAGAAAGTGTCACCTACTACGATTTTAAACTTTGAAATATGTACACTTATATACACTTTTTTTAAAGGTGTACAAATTTCTTCTATTGTGCTTTAAAAAAGACCGTCTTCCGTTGGACATTCGGGCATAAATGAGACTGCTGTCATCAACATTAAAAAATCCTGGTATGTCTTGCTTATGGTTCGAACAAATCACACTTGTATTCTCCCGTCTGTTAGCGACTCTGCAAATCCCCACTTAGACTATACAAATGATTGCACAGAGACGTTTTTCTCGAGATTCGATAAAACCATAATGATACTGATAGCAATACTCTTATTATAGCAAAACTGCTGTTGTGGAGGGAATTTTGTTTTCAAAAAGTTGTGAATTTTTGGTTTCACAAGTTTTTATTTAAATTCTCTTTTTTGATCTGCTGTTAACATTGAGTGCACTTTGCTTATTTTTTGCAAGCCAAGGTGCTGATCTAAACGAAAGATTATAGCACGTTTCATTGACTTTGTTACCAACCTATCTCTACTCTTCGAGCCGATCGCCTTGACACCCTCCTCTCTCTCTCTCTCTCTCTCTCTCTCTCTCTCTCTCTCTCTCTCTCTCTCTCTCTCTCTCTCTCTCTCTCTCTCTCATGTGCCATTAATAGGTCAAAGTTGATTGGTTCCATCATTCTTGAGCTAAG
>JAWQFJ010027553.1:0-7500 GCA_034096865.1 Theodoxus fluviatilis | reverse complement strand
AGATGAAAGGAGTTGAAGGTTCTTAGCACTAGAGGATGAGCTGCCTGTTGTCAAAAAGCTGTTGACGCGCCCAGAGCCCCAAAGTCTCAATGATTGTAATTGTCGCGTGCACACTTGTTTGTACTTTGATGTTTGTGGATTACCTCCTTTCCCTACTGGTAAATCCCTGAACACACTTGCTTCCCGTTCTAACTCGGTCACCCTTGCACGGATGTTCTGTCACGCTCTTACTTCTCTTGACATTCACCAGATCCCAGATGTCTCCGTCCTTGTCATCCTCACTTCTCTTCCTCGTTCGTGCCACTGGCTTATTCTCATTGGCTCGTTCCCTCGCACTGCATGCCACTCACATCTTCGCTGACTCTTCACCGTGTTGGTCTATCACAAACCTGTCATGTATAGAGATTCATTAGGGGGAATCTGCTGATCACCATCCGGGTCTTCTCCCCTATGGCCAAGTTGCCGACAGAACTTTGACGTGTGCGTGACGTCAGCAGTCCGTGGCCATCGCCCCGCGTTGCTCAGGCTTTCCGTGCTAAGGAGAAGGACTTCATAGACTGGAAGCTCGCCATCACAGGACTTCGAGGGAAACCCGACTTGGTTTGCTTGAAGCTTTGCGGTGTAGTTACGTTCTGATAAACCATCAAATGGAATGAAGACATATCAGAAGCTCTCTTTTTTTTCTTTCTTTTTTTTTTTAACCGTTCTTTGCCCACAATCAACTGCAGTGAATATTATGGCACGATTTCCCTGGTGTTTTTACTCCTGGGTGGGGAGAAGCAATGTGGGTTAAGCATCTTGCTCAAGGATGCAACTCTGTGAACCGCGCAGCTTCGAGCGCAGCTTCAATCGGGCTACCTTTTTTCATCACTCCAACACCGTCTCAACTCCCTGGGGAGCATGCAACTAGGCTGCGGATGAACGCGCCAAAGTTAGCTTTCACAATTTTTTCCAACTCAGCCCTCAACTTCGAGCGCAGCTTCGAGCTCCGTACCCACTGACCGTGGGTCCAGTGCGTTAACCACTCGGCCACAGAGCCCCAATCTTTCTTAATTTGTCACAGAGATGTGCTGGTATCGAAGCCGTGGTGTGTAGTCGCTTATGATGGCAGGAAAGCACGTTAATTATGATATTAATTTTAGTATTGACTTGTTTCTCCACCAATCACGCAGGAAAGACGTGTTACTCGCAGCGAAACGTTTGGTAGCACACATGTATGGTAGTTCCAGGCTTTAGTGGTTGATGTCAGTGCACATCAGCAACAATGTGTCCTATTAATCTAAGAGTCCCCCTGTGGGTTGGGGGTAAGAATAGACCCTCCATGTCTCCCTGCGCGATTGGTATGAGGCAAATTCTTGGGGAAATCGTGACTTTCTCTTACGCTAAGCAGTTCCTGTGATTTCCGCGATCAATAGCCTTATATAGCATGCAAAGGTCGGTAGCATGTAAAAACCCATTCATTCATTGATTCGTTCATTGTTAACTCATTCATTATGCACTCACATATCCATCCATCCATCCATCCATCCATCCATCCGTCCATCCATCCATCCATCCATCCATCCATCCATCCATCCATCCATCCATCCATCCATCCATCCATCCATCCATCCATCCATCCATCCATCTGCCCATCCAGCCATCCATCCATCTATCCATCCGCCCATCCATCCATCCATCCATCCATCCATCCATCCATCCATCCATCCATCCATCCATCCATCCATCCATCCATCCATCCATCCATCCATCCATCCATTCGTTCATTCTTTGTTCATTCTTTGTTCATCTTACAACAATCTTCGTGTAGATAATGACTGCGTTACTCGAACGCCCGAGCTGCTGGTGGCCAGAGGGTACTGCGTTCGATACTGCACGGAATCTAGAGCTGCATTTTTTGGCGGAGCATCCTTCGGCAAGGCGCTAGCGGACAATGCTTCTCCCTGAAATAAGAACGGATGCTTGCGAGAGACGGCGTGGATCAGCGTGAAAGCGATCTCCGTCGTCTGCGTCTGCTGCACGGGGGCATTTCCCCGGGGAGCGGGTGTGTGGATGGGGAATGAAAATGCGGCCCAACGACCCGGGAGTAACAGTGTGCGCTGTGTGCTTCCATCAGTGAGTGAAAAGTGGTAATGCGGTAGCCAGCACCTCCAAAGTAAGGAGGAAGTGGATGATTCTCCAACTGCCAGTGCATGTTTCGTACATCTACAGCAACTGCTCATTGAGCACACCTCACACTCTGAGGAAACCATTTTAATCGACGGAGGAGTGAACTCGTCTCAGCCACTCGACAGGCGAGTCTTTTGTCTCACGTATTTGTCGTCTTGAAGAAAGTCCGGTCCAGATGTTGGCACTAAGATGCGTGTCGTTATAGATTGCGCTGCTTTGTGCTGGCTGTCCCAGACAGCCTGTGCGCTTCCTTTCTGGCGAAATGGAACAGAAATGGGTTAGAGTGTATGTAACATACATCACTTCAGTCCCATGCAATCCGCGGAAGATCTGCCACGGTATTTTTCTCCCTAGTTGTCACGACCCGAATGCCAACGACATCTTCGGCCGACAATGGATTGTTTCCTGGCCACTTCAAGGCGATTGTACTCATCAGTGTGAGCGGTACTACACCAGGACACACGGGTTAGCCTTCCACTGATGGGCCGCACTAGTGGACTCGTCTGAGGAGAGGGGTGCGGACCCCGCTCTGCTGGCGGGCCACGGCATCTGATTGGCTGCGTTTTTGCATAGGCATATTTGCTCAAAACAGAGCGTAATTTGCCTTGACGACTGCTGCAAATATTATCTACATCATAACTGAATTCAGCTGGAAGCGCATTGTATACACCAGTTTGTCCATTATTCTCGCTTTGTAGTCATTCTGGGTGCGGAATAATAGTTCAAGATTGGGTAAGTGGGCTAGCGACCACGTAAGAATTTGGTTGTCATTCTGCGTGGGAGTCACTGCGAAACCAACATGAGCGGGGTTAGCACCCCTCTCCTCGGACGAGTCCACTAGTGTGGCCCATCAGTGGAAGGCTAACCGCCCCACGTTCTGTCCAGAATGTTCAACTGAAGGATCAGTGGAACATCCAACTTGGGTCTGCTGGCCTCTTACACTGTGTTTGGAGGTGGGGGGTGGGGTGGCTGGCAGAAGTTGACGTCACTGATGACGTTATCGATTCTGATTTGAATATGCAAGATCTAAAAACGCACCTTTTCACCAAATGGTACATCACTTTAAAGGCGGGCTTTACAGGAGCGATCCTAATGTAGCACACCCAATCCGATCCTAATGCAGCACACCCAACCGATCCTAATGCATCACACCCAATCCGATCCTAATGCATCACACCCAATCCGATCCTAAAGCAGCACACCCAATCCGATCCTAATGCAGCACACCCAATCCGATCCTAATGCAGCACACCCAATCCGATCCTAATGCCGCACACCCAATCCGATCCAAATGCAGCACACCCAATCCTCTCGCGGAAGCTGAGTTGCGTTGCGTTTCGTTTGTACAGGTAGTTGAAACATGTTCATGGATGAACGCTCACAGCGAGCACTCGCAATGCCCGAAGCTTTTCTCCTGACTGACCATGTCCACGCAGTCACTGACTGAACATGTCCACGCACTCAGTGACTGAACATGTCCACGCAGTCACTGACTGAACATGTCCACGCAGTCACTGACTGAACATGTCCACGCAGTCACTGACTGAACATGTCCACGCAGTCACTGACTGAACATGTCCACGCAGTCACTGGCTGAACATGTCCACGCAGTCACTGACTGAACATGTCCACGCAGTCACTGACTGAACATGTCCACGCAGTCACTGACTGAACATGTCCACGCAGTCACTGACTGAACATGTCCACGCAGTCACTGACTGAACATGTCCACGCAGTCACTGACTGTGAGCGCTCCTGACTGAACATGTCCACGCAGTCACTGACTGAACATGTCCACGCAGTCACTGACCGTGAGCGCTCCTGACTGAACATGTCCACGCAGTCACTGACTGAACATGTCCATGCAGTCACTGACCGTGAGCGCTCCTGACTGAATATGTCCATGCAGTCACTGACCGTGAGCGCTCCTGACTGAACATGTCCACGCAGTCACTGATCGTGAGCGCTCCTGACTGAACATGTCCATGCAGTCACTGAACGTGAGCGTTCCTGACTGAACATGTCCACGCAGTCACTGACCGTGAGCACTCCTGACTGAACATGTTCACGCAGTCACTGACTGTGAGCGCTCATGTGTGAACATGTCAAAAATACCTTTCAAAAGAAAATGCGCCTCTGGTCGCGCGAGGGGATTGCGTATGATGCGTTAAGGCCTCCGCACACGAGGCAACTCCACTCGGGCAACTCGATTGCTCGCCACACATTGCTTCATGTGCGATGTCTGTTGAAAGCAACTGGCATTCCAAGCAACTTTCTACGCCACCAGCAACTGAGTTGCTCGAGTTTAAACCTGTTCTAGTTTTGGGGGCAGTGGCGTGCCACTCTCTGTGAATCCACCAAGAGCCTCGTTCTCGTGTACTCGCGGCTATTGCACATTTAATGGCGGACGTCTTCGCTTTGCACAGAAAACGCTGAATTTGGGTACACTAGAAACCCCATCCAAAGAAAATGTAAGCCATGAACAGCATTAATTTATCAAAGCTGTATGTTGAATGCATCCATAGGTCGTGAAAGCTCGTATATTTTAAATTTCGAAATGCAGGTCACACGCAGAACCATGTGTCCGCGAGTCGACGTGTTCGCAACGTGGCGAGAGGTGAAAAATCACAGTGGAAGCGTGTGCGAGCTGCAGTCTCCAGCATTGCCTGCTACATGGCAAGCAACCGGCCGCAAGCAACGTGGCAAGAGACTTTGGTTGCCTCGTGTGCCGAGGCCTTTAGGATTGCGAGTGGGAAACGCGCTTTTGAGATATTTGTGTGTGCGCTGCCAGCGACTGAGTAGGAGTCGAAACCAGCTCGGTACAATTGATGTTGATGATGATGATAATAATGATGATGATGATGATGATGATGATAATGATGATGATGATGATGATGATTATAATGATGATGATGATGATGATGATGATGATGATGATGATGATGATGATGATGATGATGATGATGATGATGATGATGATGATGATGATGATGATGATGGTGATGATGATGATGATGATGATGATGATGATGATGATGATGATGATGATGATGATGATGATGATGATGATGATGATGATGATGATGATGATGATGATGATGATGATGATGATGATGATGATGATGATGATGGCAAAGTAGCCATGACGCTACTGCCACAGTACCTACGAAGAGTACTGCTCGAGCTGTCCCCTCTAGCGATGCAGTTTATGTCTTTCTGTGGAACAACTTCTCTTTGATCAACTTCTGTGCACAATCACTGAAAGATATCACTCTATATGATAGATCTGTCTCGAATAATAGAAGGTGAATCCCTGTGTGTATGTGTGTGTGCGCGCGCGCGTGTGTGTATGTGTGTGTGTGCGCGTGTGTGTGTGTTTTGTGTGCATGTGTGTGTATATATGTGTGAGTATGTGTGTGTATGTGTGTCTGTGTGTATGTTTGTGTTTGTGTGTGTGTGTGTGTGTGGATATGTGTATGTGTGTGTGCCTGTGTGTGTATGTGCCTCTGTGTGTGTGTGAGTGCGTGCGTGTGTGCGTGCGTGCGTGCGTGCGTGCGTGCGTGCGTGCGTGCGTGCGTGCACGTTTAGTTTGCTTAAGTGGAGCTTTTCTCCATGTTTAATCAGATTGAAATTCACGTGTACCCGTTTCACTCAGTACATATCTTACATGTTCTATTTTCGAACGCACCATGTCTGCGTGTACTTATCATACATGAGTAATCCGTGTCGACATTTATTGTCAGACAGCACTGATGGGAATTCAGGACCAAAATCGTTCCAGAATTACACAAGGAAATGGACGTTGCCTCATTCCAGCTTTCGTCCTAAGCTTCAAAACTTCAGTGGAGAGGGGGGAGGAGGAGGGATGGGTAAGTCGAGATAAGGGAGGGAATATAATGTTTGGGGAAATTCTTTTTTCTTTTAAAATTCTGGAATCTAAAACAGGTAGAAGATTTGAGATAAAAAGTTGTAGTGTGGAAAGAAGAGCACTGTAATTTTTCTCTGCTTTTTCTCTGCTGCTCAAAATCGCTTTCTTTCAGCCACATTTTCACCCAAGAAGGATCACATTGCTTCAAAGGGGAGAAAAAACAATGGAGCAAAAGCTAAAAGGATATTTTTAGGTTAAAATAGGTCTCCAAAAACTTCCAAGAATTAGATTTTCCCTGGTCTGGACAGAAAAGGAAAATTAGGTTTAAGAATGGTAAAAACTGGCCTGCTTTGTTTCAATAGCAAAACGTCAAACGGAAAGGTGGGCTTTTTTCATGGGATCCTGTTCTCGTCTGAAATGTTGCTTCTCTCCAATCTTCTTCCAGGTCAGTGAATCATTGGTAAATCACCCCCATAAAATACAGATTTCAACTTTGAACTCACGAGATTTCCATGAGCTTTGAAAAAGACAAGAACAAATTTTCTTCCTTGTCCACCCCAGGGCCCAGTAAGCTCTGTGACACTGACGAGTTATGAAACAGGCAATGGTTAAACATTTCCATGACAATACCCTGTGGTCTTCTGTGGGTGCTGGCACACAATACACAGTGACGGAGGGGATCACAGCCACAGTGGACCTACAACGGGACACGCGCGAGACGCTTCACAGGGGGAACTGTTGTTACCTCTACAAAGGAGTTTACGTTTTTCAGTCGGTTCGATAGTTCGTTAGTTTGTTCGTTCGTTTGTTATTCAAAAAACACTCCAAAAGTTCAACACGGATTCTAAAGAAACTTAGTGTAATGTCAGGGTTTTATCAAAAGAATAACCCACTATAGTTTGAAGGTTATATGTGTCTTTGTTGTGGAATTACAGCCCTAAACAGAAATGTCATCACCTAGGCTCTACACCCGTGCAGCGAGGTCGGTGTGTGCTGCACGATGGTCTATTTTTAGCCTTTCTCTAGCCTCATTGCAGTCGTACCCTGGTATTGCTCTTGCCATGTGAAAGTCTGTGGCCGAAGATGCTGTGTTGTTTGTGAAACGTGTCAGAGCATGCACACATTGAGCCTGTTTCATAATTACGCGAACCCTCTCCCGACCTTGGTGTTTCCAGAAATTTCCCAATGACAGTGAAAGATAAATCACTGTCAGCAGATGTTCATGGCCCGTCAGTGGTAAGCATAGGAAACGACCACGCTCCGGCTTCAGTGACATGATTATTGATATTACATGGGAGTCCTGTCGAAATGACACGGTTTATTGGAATGAGTGCGAACATTGGTAGATTCAAAACACAGGTAACCAATACGCCGTTTTTCAATTACACGTAGAAGAAAGAAAAAAAACCCACAGGGGCTTTATATCCCTGCCCTTATTGGTAGGTCGACGTGCTTATTTTCAT
>JAWQFJ010027552.1:35000-44944 GCA_034096865.1 Theodoxus fluviatilis | reverse complement strand
TGAATCCAATTGAAAATGTCCCACCAGGTCCCCTGACGAGCTACCATGAGAATTTTTTATAAAATATCGCACGTCCACCACCCCCCCTCACAATCCCCTGCCTCCACTCCTCTCTCGTCTCTCTCTCGTCTGTCATGTCGCTCCGGTTCTTGCTCGTCCTCATCTCTCCTCTCTATAGTGTTTATATCATAATTTTATGTATATAATATATATATCTGTATCATAAAGTATATAGGGGGGGGTATATATATTATATAGCTGCTTGGGGTGTCCCTCTCGTGGCCCTGGCACCCCCCCTGACCCTGGCGGTGTTCCCCGTGCCCTGCCCTGGCCGTGGCCCTTGCCCATGACCCTGACCTGCCCATGTCGTGTGCCCCCCTGTCCCTGTTCCTGTACTTGTCCTGTGTCCCCCCCTGTCACCCCACCCCTCCCGTCCGTCTCCTCTCCCTCTCTGTCCTCTCTTTTCCCCCTCTGGGGGGGGTGGAGTCTACTCTCTCCTCTCTCTCCTCGGGAGGGGGGGGGGGGGTCTCCGTGGGTCTCTCTCGCTCTCTCGTCCTTCCCCTCCGCCCATCCCCGTCCCTCTCCCCCACCCTCTCTTCTCCATCCCGCGGAAACCCCCCCCTCCTCTCTCCAACCCACCCACCCCTCCCCTCTCTTCCAACCCATCAGTCCTCACCGTCTTTACTCTCATTCTCTCTTCCATTCCTCCCCTTTCCCCAGCCCCCCCCCCCCTCTCTCTCTCTCTCTCTGTGTCTCTCTTCCTCTCTCTGTCTCTGTCTCTCTCTGTTCTCGTCTCTCTCTCCGATCTCTCTCTCTCGTCTCTGCTCTCTGCTCCTCTCTCTCTCTCTCTCTCTCTTCTTCTCCCTACCACATTTGAATATTTTGCCTCAAGGGCTGAATGTAAGAAAGGCAATACTGCCT
This sequence comes from Theodoxus fluviatilis, assembly GCA_034096865.1. Lineage (NCBI taxonomy): Eukaryota > Metazoa > Mollusca > Gastropoda > Cycloneritida > Neritidae > Theodoxus > Theodoxus fluviatilis. The sequence goes on along the minus strand of JAWQFJ010027552.1, from coordinate 44,023 downwards.
AATTCACTACCCTTGTAAAATAAAGTTCGTTCGTTCGTTCGTTCTCTCTCTCTCTCACACACACACACACACACACACACACACACCACACACACACACACACACACACACACACACACACACACACTGTCTCCCAGTCTGAAGATTTGGAGGACAAGGGAGTCGGTGGTGTAGGTATTCGAATGAGAGGGCACCCAGTACTACAAAGAACGTGCTGAAGCCTCCCTAGCACTCAGACTCCAATCAAACCCTCTGTTACTCTGTCACAAGCCTCGCTCGTTTCTTTGCAGTGCTGGGTTTTGGACCGTCCGCGCAAAAGGTCACGTGGATGCGGGGAACGCGTCTTCCTCGACCTGTCATGGCGGCCATGTTTGCCTAGATGTCGTCTGTGTCGCGCGCTGAATGCCACCCGCCTCCGTTCGCGGGTTTTACTTCATCAAATTTCCAAGACCCGGACTCCCCCGTCTCCATCAGAGGGTTGGCGAAATAATTGCGCGGGCTCTTGCTCATTTTGAGCTGATTACTCAACGGCCTGTGTGCGCTCTCGCCAGGTGACCCGCCATCTGCATCCACGAAGTGGGTGTACTTTATCCTGGGCTCTCGCACGCTCGCCTACAAAGGCACTTGAAACACAATGACGAAGCCTTTCACAAAGCATAGATGAAAGCTAAATCCTCCTATTGGGCCATATTTGAACAGGGTTATTGTCTTGAACTCGGGGTTACGTTTGAATGCCCGAGTTCCTCTCAGTCAGAGTACTACTGCGTAGGCACTGGCTCAGTATTGCGAGTCTGATTTAGTCCGAGAGGCTTTGAAGGTGTGTATTTCTTATGAGCTTGGTGAATGAAGTAGGTTAACAAATTTAATTATTAACAACAGAGGAATAACGTGATGTTGAAAATAGAGATGATTATTCGCAAAATACGTTGTTTAACTCCTCCTCCTCCTCCTCCTCCTCCTCCTCCTCCTCCTCCTCCTCCTCCTCCTCCTCCTCCTCCTCCTCCTCCTCCTCCTCCCCTCCTCCTCCTCCTCCCCTCCTGCACACTCTCTCCTCCTCCTCCTCCCCTCCTCCTCCTCCTCCCCTCCTCCTCCTCCTCCTCCTCCTCCTCCTCCTCCTCCTCCCCTCCTCCATCTCCATCCTCCTCCCCCTCCCCCTTCCCTCCCCCCGCCCCCTCCCCTCCCCTTCCGCCCTCCCCCTCCTCCTCCTCTCCCCCTCCTCCTCCTCCTCCTCCTCCATCTCCATCACACCACCATCGGTTAGTAAGTAACGTAATCACCCCGACTATATATCCAAAGGTTCAACGAGGAATGTGGTTTGCACCATCTGTTCGAAGCGGCTTTTGTGTAATGGGCCGCCGGTTATGTGAAGCCTCGCAAGTGTAAAAAGATTAACGCCACAAAGAAGCCACCCAGGAAAATTGCCATACTATACTTCGGCAGGTCTACAAAACCAACGCGAACGTGAAATGAAGATAAAGTAAACAACCTTTCTTGTGGACGATTGTGAAAGTTTCTCCGCATGGGAAATGCGACTGACAGTCGGAAAAGTAGAAAGAGCAAACATCGAGTCCAGCTCACGAAGAAAGTGGTGATGTGCAATGGCATACAGGTGGAATTTAAAGACTGCTCACATGTGACATCAGGTACCAGTAGTTTCCTTGTTGATAAGGAAACTGAGAGTAGGAAAAGTCGTCTCTGCCTGTAACACCACTTTCTCACGAGGAAAAGGCAGGAGGGGGTCGAAGTGGGAATGGTGTGGGATAGGATGGTGACAGAAAAAGGTAAATTCCAGGTCTACTCTAAATGTTGGTCGTTGTAATACATATACTTTTATTTAAAAACGAATTTAAAAACGTGTATTTATTACAACAAACAGTTTCCACAGATACACGAGGAAACATGTTGACACATGGGTATATTCATTTGGCTGATGCCGATGGATTCCCGTTCATCCCAACTCCTCTGGAACTTTTGTGATCATTACGATCTCTTGGCTTTCTTCATGCCTGTGCAATTGACGGTCCTACTACACTGAAGTAAATGCCACCAGGAGGCGCTTTACGCTGTTGTGGACACGAGTGTTCTCCTCTTTACGTCATTAATGGCCAACAGAATGAATGACGTCTTAACGATCAGAGCTCCACTCCAATCAAAGAACAAGACACAATGGTTGCCATGCAGCGATGTGCGCGGGCTGCCTCTGCATGTGATGACGGAAGCCAACAATGAGCCTCAAGACTTGAACACTAACTTGAACGCCCTAAGTCAACCTACTTGTCTGCTTTGTAATCAGTAGCAAAGTCGCGACCGCTGACTTACGCACAAGCATTTTCCTGAAAGTATGCCTTCTATTAGGCATACTCATTAAAATGTTTGACAAAGATTCACATGATCTGAATGCTGGTTGTGCAATTAGTTTCGGTTTCTCCAATGATAAAATTTTCTGAAACGCCCTTAGTGAAATTTTCCCCTTTATAAACGTTTGATAGCTTTTTACATATATATGCTTGCATCATGTTGGCACATGTTGACACCGGCTTATTCCTCGCAAAATCCTAGCTTTCCTCGCGTCTATGCAACGCGCGCCCCAGGAGTCGGTGGAATTGGGACGAAAAAGCAGGCAATGTCTTTTGATGGTAGGGGATTCTTTACAAGCACTGGCTGAATGAACGGTGCGCATGACCAGAGCAGTCCTGAGGAACAAGCTTCAGGTTTGAATAACACGAATGCAAAGAACAGCAAAATCTAAACGAGCAGAAAGTGTGAGATTGAAATCAGTACGTCAATACCCGTTTGAAGTGATTTAGGGTTGCCAGGACTTCATTGCGAATGCGATGGAACGTGGTTTGAACCATGGCCAAGTTTGAATGACCCGATATTGTCCCAATGACTTGCTGCTGGCCCTTGTGAAGTTTATGTGGCTGCCTGGGGCCGCCCTGCCTGAGGCACTGGAGACAATGCCCCACGCCCAGATAAAGCCCATACAATGCCCTACTCCCAGATAAAGCCCATACAATGCCCCACGCCCAGATAAAGCCCATACGATGCCCCACGCCCAGATAAAGCCCATACAATGCCCTACTCCCAGATAAAGCCCATACAATGCCCCACGCCCAGATAAAGCCCATACAATGCCCCACGCCCAGACAAAGCCCATACAATGCCCCACGCCCAGATAAGGCCCATACAATGCCCCACGCCCAGATAAAGCCCATACAATGCCCCACGCCCAGATAAAGCCCATACGATGCCCCACGCCCAGATAAAGCCCATACAATGCCCCACGCCCAGACAAAGCCCATGCAATGCCCCACGCCCAGATAAGGCCCATACAATGCCCCACGCCCAGATAAAGCCCATACAATGCCCCACGCCCAGATAAAGCCCATACAATGCCTCACGCCCAGATAAAGCCCATACAATGCCCCACGCCCAGATAAAGCCCATACAATGCCCTACTCCCAGATAAAGCCCATACAATGCCTCACGCCCAGACAAAGCCCATACAATGCCCTACGCCCAGATAAAGCCATACAATGCCTCACGCCCAGATAAAGCCCATACAATGCCCCACGCCCAGATAAAGCCCATACAATGCCCCACGCCCAGATAAAGCCCATACAATGCCCCACGCCCAGATAAAGCCCATACAATGCCCCACGCCCAGATAAAGCCCATACAATGCCCCACGCCCAGATAAAGCCCATACAATGCCTCACGCCCAGATAAAGCCCATACAATGCCCCACGCCCAGATAAAGCCCATACAATGCCCCACGCCCAGATAAAGCCCATACAATGCCCCACGCCCAGATAAAGCCCATACAATGCCCCACGCCCAGATAAAGCCCATACAATTCCCCACGCCCAGATAAAGCCCATACAATGCCCCACGCCCAGATAAAGCCCATACAATGCCCCACGCCCAGATAAAGCCCATACAATGCCCTACGCCAAGATATACAATGCCCCTCGCCCAGATAAAGCCCATACAATGCCCCACGCCCAGATAAAGCCCATACAATGCCCCACGCCCAGATAAAGCCCATACAATGCCCCACGCCCAGATAAAGCCCATACAATGCCCCACGCCCAGATAAAGCCCATACAATGCCCCACGCCCAGATAAAGCCCATACAATGCCCCACGCCCAGATAAAGCCCATACAATGCCCCACGCCCAGATAAAGCCAAAAACTAAGTTATGTGTAAGGTAATATGGCAAACTGGAAAAAAGGTCGATAAGTCGGTCTTAACTTTTCTCCTCTTTATTATAGAAGAGGCCATATTAAACATAAACCGAACATTTCTTTCGCTGAAAAAACTTTTAAAACTTCAATAATGGATTCCCTGGGTGCTCATAGGACAGGGAAGATGGCACAGCACACACTTCGTTGTTTACCGTCAAACTATTTATTTACTTATTCATTCATTCATCCGTCCATCCATCCATCATCCATCCATCCATCCATCCATCCATCCATCCATCCATCCATCCATCCATCCATCCATCCATCTATCCATCCATCCATCCATCCATCCATCCATCCATCCATCCATTCATTCATTCATTTTTATAATTATTTATATACTCCTTCCCTCATTTATTCATTCATTCATTCATTCATTCATTCATTCATTCATTCATTCATTCATTCATTCATTCATTCATTCATTCATTCATTCATTCATTCATTCATTCATTCATTCATTCATTCATTCATTCATTTATTTATTTATTTATTTATTTATTTATTTATTTATTTATTTATTTATTTATTTATTTATTTATTTATTTATTTGCATGATCGAAGAAACTCTAGGGTCGGCAGAAAAAAAGAGGATAGGTCGGGTTGCCGTAAAGAAGGGCATACTGAGAGGGTCCGTGTCAACGACTTTATTTCAAAACGAAGTAAACGGCGCCGGTACATGAAAGAAGCATTATTGTAGGTAAATACTCTGAGCAAAAACAAAACAATATCTGTGATATCAGGAACTGTGTGTATTGTGTGTGCATATGCTTGCGAGTGCACGTGTATGTGTCTGTTGTATGTATGTGCGTGTATTTGCATGCATGCCTGCGTGCGTGTGTGTGTGTGTGCGTGCGTGCGTGCGTGTGTGTGTGTGTGTGTGTGTGTGTGTGAGAGAGAGAGAGAGAGAGAGAGAGAGAGAGAGAGAGAGAGAGAGAGAGAGAGAGAGAGAGAGAGAGAGAGGTGTTTATGCATATCAACATAAGGGCCACGATGCCTTTATTAAAACGCAACTAAAATAATGTATCAAGTGAAGGAAAGAGTATATCCCTGGCGTCTCTACCGCGACAGTTTTCTCGTGGGAATGCCCGCCTGACCGAGGACTGAAGGAGATGGACTTACCGCTGTCCTGATTCACTAGTGGGGCCCATGGGTTACCACCAAGACTCGCCAAATAGGACTGCTGTGCTGATTCACCAGTGGGGCTCATGGGTTACCACCAAGACTCGCCAAATAGGACCACTGTGCTGCTGGAGCTTGCCGTTTGGCAGTAGGCCTACACTGTTGGCACTTTCCAGTCTCGGCCCTGACGACTGAGTCGCGTGCCCTTTGACCTCGATTCCTTCTCACGGCAACCGGCTCGCCAGTAAACCGCGTTTTTCCACCGTCACATCAATGTTCACAACATGAAGATGGATGCCCTTGTGTCGAAGCGCAGACGGAGGCAACGCAGGCCCGAAGCTTGTTTAATCGCCACGCTCAAAACGACATGCTTCCGTCGGCAGCCATTTTGAGGTCGGTTCATGATTTGGGTATGTGTACTACGACATCAGTTTTGTCCAGTCACCGTTGCCTGCATGTCGCGTGCTCTTGTTGCTTAGCCTAGAAAAACTTTTCTGTTGCAAGATGTACTATAAATAGATAAGCAGATGACAGACGCTTGCTTCAGTCTTAATGAGAAGGTTGAGGAACAGTTTATAGAGTTCTCTCCCCTTTGCTTCATAGCCCTGGCCCAAGGTGTGAAGGTCACACAAAAGAAACATTTCCTCGAGATGAAATCTCTTTCCCAACGTAACCTGATTCTGGTGGATGCTGCCGCTCACTGTGTGAGTGCAGTCATGCTCGACGTTTGTTTGCAAATTTATAAACAAGCAATAACGTCGAAGGTAGATATTTCTGTGCAGCACACATTTGTTGCATGTAAAAGTGGGACAAACATTTTATAGAAACCAATTCAAGAAAAACTGTTCATCCCTATAGACTGTCTTTTCATATTATGACATATGAAATGTATGACAAATTATATATCATCAAGAAACCTGAATGGAGCATGGTTGCGAAATGGTTTATTTTTCACAAGAAGGCTCCACACCTGTCACATGACTCGACTACAAATCAAGACCTTTCAACGCTTGACTTCAAAGACTGACATTCCGACAGCGACATTTTAATTTCGCGTAACAGAGATGACTGTCTCTGTCTGGCACTGCTTCTGGCTGCAGTTCCGTCGGCTTGCAAGGTCAAGGTCAGACGTCACAGGAAACCCTCAAGATGCCTGACTATATGTCTTCATCCCCGCTTCTCTCGTCTCGCGCAGGTCTGCTTGCTTTCTCTGGATCTTCAGAACACACAAGCTGTAGGCTTCCGCCATCCCAATCCTTCTGTCTGGGGCTGGGGGGGGGGGGGGGGGGGAGGGGTGTTTCCAGCAGCCACGTGACATGACGGCATCTCTGGTCCGTCGTTGTGGATTTTTTACCCTGTTTGCCTTCGCTTTGTCGCGCTGTTTGTCTGTAAACTAGTCGATGGCCTTTTACGTCACCGGAGCAAAACACGACGCTCGTTCGCTCGCACCTTGTGGCGCGCTTTTTTCCTTCCCGCGCTTTCTCTTTCTCTCTTGATTTGTCTCCACCGTTGTCTCTCTCCCTTTTTTTCTTCCTCATACATGTCGTATGAGATGATGAAACATTCTTGCTGGCTTGATGATTGTCCTTGGAGAAGGGTTGAGAGTAGAAACTTTGGAGGGATCTCGCATGCGTAGGTAAGTAGGTAGGTAGGCTCTGGAGTTGGAGGGAACTTTGCTATGGGCCAACGTTGCTCACTTGCGACCCAGATTTGCCCAGGTCGGTTCGGCTGAACTGGGTCAGGCATCCCCAAATAGGGGCCTCTGACAGACATTCGTGATGTGTGTGCGCTGGCACAAGAAAGAGGCACACATTTGCCAAGTTAGAGTCAACAAATGGCTGACGTGGGTGAGAGTTAATGAAAATATCAGGTCGTTGCTTGGCGTTGTTTCTGTTGTGGGGATGTTTAGATTACACTGCGACACGTACGCTTGTGAAAATTCATTAAAAAGTGAGTCAGGTTTGCAAAATGTGAAGCTTTCCCTCCGAAAGAATCGCGTGCGGCACGGTAAATTTTCTACCGAGTTGGGGAACTTTGAGCGTCGACAAGACTGGCGTTTTGTCGATGCTAGTAAAGTGTAGTTCATGCGTACCCCATGGGTAAATGTAGTATTTGCATTACTCATAAAGTAATACTGGTAAATAGTTGCCAGTAATACTTACCTATCATTCACATACAAATATTTAGCATTTGGTTTTGTCCATGAAAAAATGAGTTATTAGCTTGTTTATTCCTTTTGGATTTTGTTTCTTTCTGTTCTCTCGCTTTGAATGCACAGTTTTCTTCTTAGCGAGCTTATTTTTACCTTCTTAAAAGGTCTTTGACATTTGAATGAAACAACACATATGGGTTGTCATGTTTGGAAATATTTGCTGATATATATTCAAACTTAGCTGTGCGCGTCTCTTTATTTGACCTTTTCCTGATCGTTTATTCAATTAAATTCAAAGATAATAAAGAAATTTAAAGAAAATACACAACTACAGAATGTATTTATCCTGATACAATCTCAGATCAGAATTACTATCATGGACCATGTACAGTTTTCGCGCTAGAGCTTCAAGGACCGACCAAGTCTCCATAGACCTACTCTTGCAGAGAATTTTCTTCCCCAGTTCCAATTTAGTCACAGAAGTGGCATCAGACCTTGTCATCAGTGTCCACGACGCATGACACTGAACAATAATGCTGTCAAAAGCTGGCTGATGATCATGCGATGGCAAAGAACTGTATCCCCTGTGTAGAAGATGGATTTATAAACGTGAGTTTTGTTCGCCTTGCATAATGAGCAACCTAATAAGAAATCATTCACAACAATAATCAGGGGTTACTAATTTTGCAATAACGACAATATTCCTGTCATGGTGGCAAAAATTATTTCATTTTTAAGCAAAGTGCATTGATAAAAGAGTGGTTAGTTTTTGTCAACGTTAACGAATGCAAGACTTGCGTTTATCTAAAATAATCACACCCACAAGAGATGTACACGACAACATTGCTTTTTATACATAGAAAAATCAACAAAATGCCAGTGTCAAAAAAAGTTGTAAACACATGTATTTATATCTTTGCTTCACGGCGTCTTTAAACGATGAACAGATGTTTCATTTTGAACTTATGTCCAAACAGAGCACAGCAGAAAGTACTGGGCTTGAGTGTAGTATTCTTTTCTCACCAGTGAAGCGTTCGCCTCAAATACGAGATCGTTCAAAGAAAAGACTATTAAGTAGTTTCGTGAATGACCAGTTTCATCCACAGTATATGTGTGTGCGCGCGCGCGCACACACACACACACACACACACACACACACACACAGAGATAGATAGAGAGAGAGAGAGAGAGAAAGAGAGAGAGAGAGAGAGAGAGAGAGAGAGAGAGAGAGAGTGGCAGTCAGATACACAGAAAACAGTCACGACCGCGAGCACGCATGCACACGCACACGCAGGCACGCTCACACACACACACACAGAGAGAGAGAGAGAGAGAGAGAGAGAGAGAGAGAGAGAGAGAGAGAGAGAGAGAGAGAGTCTCAGATACACATTCACGACCGCGAGCACGCATGCACACGCACACACTCACACTCACACACACACACACACACACACACACACACACACACACACACACACACACACACACACACACACACACA
>JAWQFJ010027552.1:17500-30000 GCA_034096865.1 Theodoxus fluviatilis | reverse complement strand
TTCTATACATTTATTTGGACTTTTTTGTGTCCTATATGATTCCTTGGGCAGATGGCAGATACTTTACGTTGGGAATGAGGTCTCATCTAGTCTCATTCATGACCAATAATGACCTCAGTCTGCATTTCATTCGAAGGATGTTTGACTAGTCTCCCAAACTTCCACGGCGTCAGATAACGAGTCCATATGTCGTGCGGTAAGTCTTCAAACCAAGACCTCGATATTGTGAACAAAGAATGAGTGTTCTAGTATATACTCCTGAAGCTTTTCACCATGTAATGTTCACCACCACTGATCACTATATATATATATATATATATATCCATTCACTGTGAATAACATGTTTCTGGTTCAGGCTTGAAACGGGAAAATGAGCACCAGGCTGACGAGGTGCAACTCCTACTGGCGAATAGCGTCATTTTTTCCGTCAACTGATTGATGTTTCTACAGTTATCTAGCCATCTCTGTAAAATATCCTTTTCTCTCACCGCCCTCCTTTAGATTCGAATCATTAACCTAAGCCTTCAATCATGAGGGAATAGTGCGAACCCCTTACCTGCTACAGCCTGATCAGAGAATGGTTGATTATTGCGAGAAAAACAATTTGCGAGCTGAGAATGAAGAATAAAAAAGGGACGAATGAAGAGAGAGAGAGAGAGAGAGAGAGAGAGAGAGGGAGAGAGAGAGAGAGAGGGGGAGAGAGAGAGAGAGGGAGAGAGAGAGAGAGAGAGAGAGAGAGAGAGAGAGGAGAGAGAGAGAGAGAGGGGGAGAGAGAGAGAGAGAGAGAGAGAGAGAGAGAGGGAGAGAGAGAGAGGGAGAGAGAGAGAGAGAGAGAGAGAGAGAGAGAGAGAGAGAGAGAGAGAGAGAGAGAGAGAGAGAGAGAGAGAGAGAGAGAGAGAGAGAGAGAGAGAGAGAGAGAGAGGGAGAGAGGGAGGGAGCAAAGGCCAAAGCACAGTGTGCCCCAGAACTTTCCTCCAGGACAAATACCAGAGCCTCCACCCCGAACACTCCACACGCACACGCGGTCTTGTGTGCCAGGCATTTTTCCAACCCTCCAACCCCTCCACCCCTCCACTCCTCCACTCTTCCACCCCTTCACCCCTCCACTCCTCCACCCCACTAACCTTCCCATCCTGCATCTCGGGAGAAACTGCTGCCCCTCTCTTCGTCACCCGTGTCTGTGTGTGTGTGTGTGTGTCTGTGTGTGTGACTGTCTGTGTGTGTGACTGTCTGTGTGTGTGTGTGTGTGTGTGTGTGTGTGTGTGTGTGTCTGTGTGTGTGTGTGTGTGTCTGTGTGTGTGTGTGTGTGTGTGTGTGTGTGTGTGTGTGTCTGTGTGACTGTCTGTGTGTGTGTGTGTGTGTGTGTGTGTCTGTCTGTGTGTGTGTGTGTGTCTGTCTGTCTGTCTGTCTGTCTGTCTCTCCTCACTCACTCACTCACTCACTCACTCACTCACTCACTCACTCACTCACTCACTCACTCACTCACTCACTCACTCACTCACTCACTCACTCACTCACCACTCACTCACCCACCCACCCACCCACCCACCCACCCACCACCCACCCACCCACCCACCCACCCACCCACCCACCACCCACCACCCACCCCCCACTCACTCACTCACTCACTCACTCACTCACTCACTCACTCACTCACTCACTCACTCACTCATTCACTCACTCACTCTCGCACCCACACACTCACTCACTCACTCACTCACTCACTCACTCACTCACTCACTCACTCACTCACTCACTCACTCACTCACTCACTCACTCACTCACTCACTCACTCACTCACTCACTCACTCACTCACTCACTCACTCACTCACTCACTCACTCACTCTCGCACTCACGCACACACGCCTGCACACGTCAGTACACGCAGGGTGGTCCTCAGCAGCACATACGCACTTTCACTGCTGAGAGCAGACAGGTACATGGACACCCTCATGAACAGACACAACTGGGCAAAACATGGCTAGACGCTTGCTGTAATGGGGAAGTGGGTTTTCGGAAGTATCTCACCTGAGAGAGACTTGTTTTTTTGCTGGTGGAGTTGGTAATCCAACGACTGTATAGAAATGGAGGGTGGATGGGAGTTGAGTTCTGCCCTAGGGGTGATGAGCGGTGTTCGCTCTGAGATATGAGTAGTAGTGAGTAAAGGTGGGTCGTGAGTTGGTTGTGAGAAGATAGCTATATTAGAGAGAGCAAGAGGACAGAGATCAGTCCGCCTACTGAGAGAAGACAGAAGATAGATCCGCCTGCTGGGTGAGAAGAAGAGAGAAGAGGAGGGCGAAGCACCGAAGAGTGAAGCAGACGAAGAAGAGAGTGGAGGAAGGCGAAGCACAGAAGAGAGAAGCAGACGAAGAAGAGAGAAGAGGAGGGCGAAGCACCGAAGAGAGAAGCAGACGAAGAAGAGAGAAGAGGAGGGCGAAGCACAGAAGAGAGAAGCAGACGAAGAGAAGAGATCGACTCCACACACACAGCAGAGACGGGCAGAGAAAGAGAGAGAGAGCGGGCAGAGTTGGAAAGTTGGTGCGAGAGTTTTACACGGGTCGATAGTTTTAACTTGTCGAGGGCTGACCTGCGTGCTTTTATGTTTTATATAAGAAGACATTTTACTTGTGCTTTTTCATTTTCCACGTTGGAAGTTGAGTAGGTGAAGAGTAGGTGAAATTTAATAAGATTGGGTTATTGAGGATGTTGTGTTTGAACCATATACCAATGTAACATTCTTTTTTTTATTATACTTTTCTACCCCTGTTACGGGCATGTTTTATGTGGAAATATAAAGACATGTAAGTAACCCGGGACCTGTTTTATTTCGTTTTTGTGGATCCCCGTAACACTTGCACACAAAGGCAAACGGTGAGACACACATTGACACACCGACACTCCCATACGTACACTCCGCAATGCACAAAGTAATACATGGATGTTGTCTGTCTCTACCTCTGCGGGTCAAAAGACCAATTAAATGGAAGGAAACCGAAAAACTGAGAGCGCTTTTACCGATTCAAGAACGTACAACCACACGTGATCAAATGGCTAAGAATGAAAACGAGACGAATGTCGTCACTCAGGATGAATTTCCTCAATAAACTGGCAGTGCCCCATTACGTGAATTACTTTACTTACTTTCTTTCTATAATTAGTAATAAATCCGTGTTCTTCAGCTGATCGGAAGCTGTGTTTGGCAAAATCGGAACTCCGTGGGTTCATCGTCCTGGTGGTTTTACATCAATCGCAGCAATCCAGTTAGTTTGGTTTTACTCTAATGAATTCTAGTTAAGTTCTGGTCCTTGGCCTTGCATAACATACAAAGGCTGAGAGACCGTAACCCTTCATTCAAGCCATCTTCTTGCATGAGACACTGTCTCACGAGACAGCACAGTTCGCTACCCCACAGATGCGCTTCTGCAAGCTTGCGTGAAACTGTGACATGGGCTTTACAAATTCGCCAGCCACGATTCGTTGAGAACCTGAAGCCTTGATCAGCTGCATGCACTGACCTGAAGTGTCAATACTGTGCTAGGCATAACATGTATTTTTGTATGGGGCTCAAACAGTTATGCATTTTAACCTCTTGTTACCGGGGCTTGATCAATCTTTAAGTAATAGATTTAGCAAAACTTGATGTCCTGACAGTGCATAACGTTTATTAGCAGCAGCAGCAACAACAACAACAGCAACAACAGCAGCAGCAGAAAGCAGCAAGTAGCAAGCAGCAAGCAGCAGCAGAAAGCAGCAGCAACAGCGGCAACAGCAGCAACAGCAGCAGCAGCAGCAGCAACAACATCAGCAGCAATAGCAGCAGCAGCAGCAGCAACAGCAACAACATCAGCAGCAATAGCAGCAGCAGAAAGCATCAAGCAGCAGCAGCAACATCAACAGCAGTAACAGCAGCAGCAGAAAGCAGCAAGCAGCAACAACAACAGCAGCAGCAACAGCAACAACAGCAGCAGCAACAACAACAGCAACAGCAGCAGCAACAACAGCAGCAACAGCAGCAGCAACAACAGCAACCGTAGCAGCAACAGCAGCAGCAGAAAGCAGCAAGCAGGAAGCAGCAGCAGCAACAAAAAAAGCAGCAGCAGCAGCAGCAATAGCAGCAGCAGCAGCAGCAGCAGCGGCAGCAACAAGAGCAGCAACAACAACAGCAGCAGCATCAGCAGCAATAGCAGCAGCAGCAGCAGCGGCAGCAACAACAGCAGCATGAACAGCAACAACAATAGCTGCAACAGCAGCAATAGCAGCAGCAACAACAGCAGCAGCAACAACAACAGCAGCAGCAACAACAACAGCAGCACCAACAGCAGCAGCAACAACAGCAACAGCAGCAGCAGCAACAACAACAGCAGCAACAACAGCAGCAGCAACAACAGGAAAAGCAAACAGCAGCAGAAAGCAGCAACAGCAGCAGCAGCAACAAGAGCAGCAACAACAACAGCAGCAGGAAAAAGCAGCAAGCAGCAGCAACAACAACAGCAGCAGCAGTAGCGGCAGCGTCTGTTGTCTGTTTTTCTCTAGTGCCATCATCCAGTCTGCTTGTGCTATGAATATCCTGTAAAACCATTTTATCACCTCATCCCCCACCCCAACCCCTCCTACACCCTTTTGTGTCAAAGACTCCCCTCCCACCCTACCCCTGGCTCTTTTTGTACCGGAAGCCCTACCCCTCACCCTTGTACCCCGTGCCCCCTTGTAACATTCTCCTGTCCCAAGCAGTGTGCTGCCGTCATTGCGTGGCGGGCTGATGGCAGAGGCTGCCAGGTTTCGTGCCTCGCAGACTTAGCTGCTCTGCCAGAGTTGAACAACGCAAATGAAGAGTGACGGGTTGAGGATTTGGGTCCACTTTCTGCTGCTGCTGCTGCCACTGCTGCTGCTACTACTGCTACTATTGCTGCTGCTGCTGCTAATGCTGCTGCTACTACTGGTGCTACTGCTACTACTGGTGCTACTGCTACTACTGCTACTGCTGCTGCTACTACTGCTGCTACTGCTACTACTGCTGCTGCTGCTGTTGATGCTGCTGTTACTGTTGCTGTTGTTGTTGGTGCTGCTGTTGCTGCTGCCTTTGCTGCTACTACTACTGATGCAACTGCTGTTGCTGCTACTGCTGCTGCTACTACTGCCGCTATTGCTACTACTACTGCTGCTACTACTGCTGCTGCTGTTGTTGTTGCTGTAGCTGTTGCTGCTGCTGTTACTGTTGCTGTTGTTTTTGCTGCTGCTGTTGTTGCTGCTGCTGCTGCTGCTGCTGCTGTTTCTGCTGGTGCTGGTGTTGCTGTTGTTGTTGTTGTTGCTGCTGCTGCTGTTGCTGTTGCTGCTGCCGCCACAACAGTCTGACTCGAATAGCATTTCATTCCCGTGCCCATCTCACCTAGGCAATGACTCTGCGACGGCGTCAGAGACGCTCTAGCAAATTTTAGCGGTAAAGTGTGAAAATGTTATCTCTGCTGACTTCCTTGAGATTGTGCGTCCCGTTCGTGATGTTTCTGCAGTTCTGCTGTAGCCCTGTAGTATTAGTGCTGTAGCACTGTAGTACTAGTACTGTATCATTGTAGTATTAGACCTGTAGTTTGTAGTGCTAGTCATGTAGCACTGTAGCACCAGTTCTGTAACTATGTAGTACTAGCCCTGTAATATAAGTGCTGTAGCACTGTAGTACTAGTGCTGTATCCATGTAGTACTAGTGCTGTAGCCCTGTAGTATAAGTGCTGTAGCACTGTAGTACTAGTGATGTAGTCCTGTAGTACTAGTGATGTAGTCCTGTAGTACTAGTGCTGTAGCCCTGTAGTATAAGTGCTGTAGCACTGTAGTACTAGTGATGTAGTCCTGTAGTACTAGTGCTGTAGCTCTGTAGTATTAGTGCTGTAGCCATGTATTATTAGTGCTGTAGCCCTGTAGTACTAGTGCCGTAGCCCTGTAGTATTAGTGCTGTAGGTGTGCAGTATTAGTGCTGTTGCCCTGTAGTATTAGTGCTGTAGCCCTGTAGTATTAGTGCTGTAGCACTGTAGTATGAGTGCTGTAGCCCAGTAGTACTAGTGCTGTAGCCCTGTAGTATTAATGCTGTAGCCTTGCAGTATTAGTGCTGTAGCCCAGTAGTACTAGTGTTGTAGCCCTGTAGTACTAGTGCTGTAGCTGTGCAGTATTAGTGCTGTTGCCCTGTAGTATTAGTGCTGTAGCCCTGTAGTATTAGTGCCGTAGCCCTGTAGTACTAGTGCTGTAGCCCTGTAGTACTAGTGCCGTAGCCCTGTAGTACTAGTGCTGTAGCTGTGCAGTATTAGTGCTGTAGCCCTGTAGTATTAGTGCTGTAGCCCTGTAGTATTAGTGCTGTAGCCATGTAGTACTAGTGCTGTAGCCCTGTAGTATTAGTGCTGTAGCCCTGTAGTATTAGTGCTGTAGCCCTGTAGTACTAGTGCCGTAGTCCTGTAGTACTAGTGCTGTAGCTGTGCAATATTAGTGTTGTAGCCCTGTAGTATTAGTGCTGTAGCCCTGTAGTATTAGTGCTGTAGCCCTGTAGTACTAGTGCTGTAGCCCTGCAGTATTAGTGCTGTAGCCCTGTAGTACTAGTGCTGTCACCCTGTAGTACTAGTGCTGTAGCCCTGTAGTATTAGTGTTGTAGCTGTGTAGTATTAGTGCTGTAGCCCTGTAGTATTAGTGCGGTAGCTCTGTAGTACTAGTGCTGTAGCCCTGTAGTACTAGTGCTGTAGCCCTGTAGTATTAGTGCTGTAGTCCTGTAGTACTAGTGCTGTAGTCCTGTAGTACTAGTGCTGTAGCCCTGTAATATTAGTGCTGTAGCCCTGTAATATTAGTGCTGTAGTCCTGAGTACTAGTGCTGTAGTCCTGTAGTACTAGTGCTGTAGCCCTGAAGTATTAATGCTGTAGCCCTGTAGTATTAGTGCTGTAGCTGTGTAGTATAAGTGCTGTAGCCCTGTAGTATTAGTGCTGTTGTCCTGTAGTACTAGTGCTGTGGCCCTGTATTATTAGTGGTGTAGCCCTGTAGTACTAGTGCTGTAGCCTTGAAGTATTAGTGCTGTAGCCCTGTAGTATTAGTGCTGTAGCCCTGTAGTACTAGTGGTGTAGCCCTGTAGTACTAGTGCTGTAGCCCTGTAGTATTAGTGCTGTAGCCCTGTAGTACTAGTGCTGTAGCCCTGAAGTATTAGTGCTGTAGCCCTGTAGTATTAGTGCTGTAGCCCTGTAGTGCTAGTGCTGTAGCCCTGTAGTATTAGTGCTGTAGCCCTGTAGTATTAGTGCTGTAGCCCTGTAGTACTAGTGCTGTAGCCCTGTAGTAATAGTGCTGTAGCCCTGTAGTATTAGTGCTGTAGCCCTGTAGTATTAGTGCTGTAGCTGTGTAGTATTAGTGCTGTAGCACTGTAGTATTAGTGCTGTAGTCCTGTAGTACTAGTGCTGTATCTCTGTAGTACTAGTGCTGTAGCCCTGAAGTATAAGTGCTGTAGCCCTGTAGTATTAGTGCTGTAGCCCTGTAGTGCTAGTGCTGTAGCCCTGTAGTATTAGTGCTGTAGCCCTGTAGTATTAGTGCTGTAGCCCTGTAGTACTAGTGCTGTAGCCCTGTAGTAATAGTGCTGTAGCCCTGTAGTATTAGTGCTGTAGCCCTGTAGTACTAGTGCTGTAGCCCTGTAGTAATAGTGCTGTAGCCCTGTAGTACTAGTGCTGTAGCCCGGTAGTACTAGTGCTGTAGCCCTGTAGTACTAGTGCTGTAGCCCTGTAGTATTAGTGCTGTAGCCCTGTAGTATTAGTGCTGTAGCCCTGTAGTACTAGTGCTGTAGCCCTGTAGTATTAGTGCTGTAGCCCTGTAGTATTAGTGCTGTAGCCCTGTAGTACTAGTGCTGTAGCCCTGTAGTATTAGTGCTGTAGCCCTGTAGTATTAGTGCTGTAGCCCTGTAGTATTAGTGCTGTAGCCCTGTAGTATTAGTGCTGTAGCACTGTAGTATTAGTGCTGTAGCCCTGTAGTACTAGTGCTGTAGCCCGGTAGTATTAGTGCTGTAGCCCTGTAGTATTAGTGCTGTAGCCCTGTAGTATTAGTGATGTAGCCGTTAGTACTAGTGCCGTAGCCCTGTAGTACTAGTGCTGTAGCCCTGTAGTATTAATGCTGTAGCCCTGTAGTACTAGTGCTGTAGCCCTTTAGTACTAGTGCTGTAGCCCTGTAGTATTAGAGCTGTAGCCCTGTAGTAATAGTGCTGTAGCCCTGTAGTACTAGTGCTGTAGCCCTGTAGTACTAGTGCCGTAGCCCTGTAGTACTAGTGCTGTAGCCTTGTAGTACTAGTGCTGTAGCCCTGTAGTATTAGTGCCGTAGCCCTGTAGTACTAGTGCCGCAGCCCTGTAGTACTAGTGGTGTAGCCCTGTAGTACTAGTGCTGTAGCCCTGTAGTATTAGTGCTGTAGCCCTGTAGTACTAGTGCTGTAGCCCTGTAGTATTAGTGCCGTAGCCCTGTAGTATTAGTGCTGTAGCCCTGTAGTATTAGTGCTGTAGCCCTGTAGTACTAGTGCCGTAGCCCTGTAGTACTAGTGCTGTAGCCCTGTAGTACTAGTGCCGTAGCCCTGTAGTACTAGTGCTGTAGCCCTGTAGTATTAGTGCCGTAGCCCTGTAGTATTAGTACTGTAGCCCTGTAGTATAAGTGCTGTAGCCCTGTAGTATTATTGCTGTAGCCCTGTAGTACTAGTGCCCTAGCCCTGTAGTACTAGTACTGTAGCCCTGTAGTACTAGTGCCGTAGCCCTGTAGTATTAGTACTGTAGCCATGTAGTACTAGTACTGTAGCCCTGTAGTACTAGTGCCGTAACCCTGTAGTATTAGTGCCGTAGCCCTGTAGTATTAGTGCTGTAGCCCTGTAGTGTTAGTGCTGTAGGCCTGTAGTATTAGTGCTGTAGCCCTGTAGTATTAGTGCTGTAGCCCTGTAGTATTAGTGCTGTAGCCCTGTAGTATTAGTGCTGTAGCCCTGTAGTACTAGTGCTGTAGCCCTGTAGTACTAGTAGCCCTGTAGTATTAGTGCTGTAGCCCTGTAGTATTAGTGCTGTAGCCCTGTAGTATTAGTGCTGTAGCCCTGTAGTATTAGTGCTGTAGCCCTGTAGTATTAGTGCTGTAGCCCTGTAGTACTAGTGCCGTAGCCCTGTAGTACTAGTGCTGTAGCCCTGTAGTACTAGTGCTGTAGCCCTGTAGTATTAGTGCTGTAGCCCTGTAGTACTAGTGCTGTAGCCCTGTAGTATTAGTGCCGTAGCCCTGTAGTATTAGTACTGTAGCCCTGTAGTATTAGTGCTGTAGCCCTGTAGTATTAGTGCTGTAGCCCTGTAGTACTAGTGCCGTAGCCCTGTAGTATTAGTGCCGTAGCCCTGTAGTACTAGTACTGTAGCCCTGTAGTATAAGTGCTGTAGCCCTGTAGTATTATTGCTGTAGCCCTGTAGTACTAGTGCCCTAGCCCTGTAGTACTAGTACTGTAGCCCTGTAGTACTAGTGCCGTAGCCCTGTAGTATTAGTACTGTAGCCATGTAGTACTAGTACTGTAGCCCTGTAGTACTAGTGCCGTAACCCTGTAGTATTAGTGCCGTAGCCCTGTAGTATTAGTGCTGTAGCCCTGTAGTGTTAGTGCTGTAGGCCTGTAGTATTAGTGCTGTAGCCCTGTAGTATTAGTGCTGTAGCCCTGTAGTATTAGTGCTGTAGCCCTGTAGTATTAGTGCTGTAGCCCTGTAGTACTAGTGCTGTAGCCCTGTAGTACTAGTAGCCCTGTAGTATTAGTGCTGTAGCCCTGTAGTATTAGTGCTGTAGCCCTGTAGTATTAGTGCTGTAGCCCTGTAGTATTAGTGCTGTAGCCCTGTAGTATTAGTGCTGTAGCCCTGTAGTATTAGTGCTGTAGCCCTGTAGTACTAGTGCTGTAGCCCTGTAGTATTAGTGCTGTAGCCCTGTAGTACTAGTGCTGTAGCCCTGTAGTACTAGTGCTGTAGCCTTGTAGTACTAGTGCTGTAGCCTTGTAGTATTAGTGCTGTAGCACCTTAACAACCAAGGAAGGACCACCGCAAAAGCTAATTTTTCTGTCATAAAATGCAAGCACACCAAGAATGGAATTTTGTTCTCTGTGCATATGAAGAAACCATGTGTTGCCTCCTACTCACACACTGTTTCATATCATATCTATTTTAAGTGGAAGGATTGCCAACTTATAAACACACACACACACACACACACACACACACATTCACAGAAATGCACACACACACACACACACACACACACACACACACAAACACAGACCAGGCATCTCAGATAGGTATCTAGAACACACACGCATATTCATACATTTACTCATGCACGAATGCATGCATTATTGTGCACACGAACTTGAGCCACCATCCTGTTGCTACGTGACAGGCTGTCACGTGAGGTCTGAGCGCCCTGGTTCCCATCCCTCTGTCACATCATGCAATGCTTTCGATCGGATTACTGTGCATGCGCATGGCGAGACAGAAAAGGAGAACGGAAAAACGTCGTCTTATTTTTTGAGATGAACATGACTGCTTTATTCTGATATTTGGTTCATGTTCCTGATGGTGTTGCCGGAAAGTACCCATGCATTTGAACCGATCATGGAATTTTTTCTTTCGACTTTTCTGTCTGGTCGGAGAGAAAAAAGACAGAAAAAGAAGTCATCCACGCCTCTATACAGAGTAGCATGTGGACGTTAGCATATTCAGATCAGAAGTTCTAGTTAAGAGCGTTATCGGATGTAAATTGGTGTAAGATTTTTGTTAGGGTTGGGCAGCCCACTTTTCTTATTTAGAAAATGTTTGTACATTTTTCATCGTAAAAATGTTTTCATAGAAATGGATAAATCCACTTGTTGTGATTATTTTTAGTTTTAGGTTTTCAGCGTTCTGCAAACAGTCATACACATGAAGTCGACGACTGCAGAAGACGAAGTCAATGAATGTGATTCCTCAACGACAGTGACGAAGACGACGAGAACTGTTGTTACTACTACTATTACCACCACCACCACCACCACCACCATTGTCACCATTATCACCACCACCACCTCCACCACCACCACCACCACCACCACCACCACCACCACCATTGTCACTATTATCACCACCACCACCACCAACATTATCACCACCACCACCACCACCACCATTATCGCCACCACCACCACCACCATTATCGCCACCACCACCACCACCATTATCGCCACCACCACCACCACCATTATCACCACCACCACCACCATCGCCACCACTATCACCACCACCATTATCACCACCACCACCACCACCACCATCACCATTATCACCACCACTACCACCGCCGCCACCACCACCACCACCGCCGCCTCCATCACAACCATCACCACCACCACCACCACCACCATTGTCACCATTATCACCACCACCACCAACATTATCATCATCACCACCACTACCATTATCGCCACCACCACCACCACCACCACCATCGCCACCACTATCACCACCACCATTATCACCACCACCACCATCACCATTATCACCACCACTACCATCGCCGCCACCACCACCACCACCGCCGCCACCATCACCACCACCACCTTTACCACCACCACCACCACCATCACCACCATCACCAACACCACCATTATCGCCACCACCACCACCACCACCACCATCGCCACCACTATCACCACCACCATTATCACCACCACCACCATCACCTTTACCACCACCACCACCACCATCACCACCATCACCACCACCCCCATCACTACCATCACCAACACCACCACCGTCGCCACGACGACCACCACCACCATCACCACCACCATCACCACCATTACCACCACCACCACCACCACCTTTACCACCACCACCACCACCTTTACCACCGCCACCACCACCACCACCACCACATGATGATGACAATGATGTTAGTGATAATATTTGACGAAGATGGCGAAGGTGATGGTGAAGGCGGAGAAATAAATGGCACTGAAAAACCAAGACCATGTACCCGCGGCGCATCCTCAAGTTACTCTGGCCAGACACCTTCTCCAGTGAAGATACGCGAGACAGGACAGGGATGGCGCTGGTGATGGCTAGGACACGTCTGTCGCATGACATAAAGGGCACGTTGCTTAGCCCATCTACTTGGCAAATGATTAACCGGTGTCAACGTGCGTCAAACAGTTGACTGCCTTCACATCTGCTTTCATCATGCTGACACATGTTGACACCGGCCTATTCCTCGCAAGATCTTGCAAGGTTCCTAGCGTAAGCTCACTCCCCAGAACGGCCCTGCGATGGACACCTCATGGGAGGAGAAAGAGAGGGCGGCCATAGAAGATGTGGAGGCGTACCATTGGAAGGGACCCCCAAAACACAGGACTGGCCCCAGAGGCAGCCCACAGAGCAGCGACAGAGAGGGCCAGGTGGAGGTCCTTGCCTCCTCCTCAGGCACAAGACGGCGCATTGAGGACTGAAGAAGGAAGACGACGAAATATCAACTGAA
>JAWQFJ010027552.1:0-2500 GCA_034096865.1 Theodoxus fluviatilis | reverse complement strand
ATTTCTGCCTATCTTACAAATTGTCCTTGCTCATATAGAAATGAAAACATGGATAATTAAGACAAAAAATACACAGTAGCTAATCTATGTACAACAATTGTTTTGGTATATGAAGAATATGATCAACAATGACAAAGATTTTAGTAGATTGCCTTTAAGGGTATGTTCTGGTGTAAAATGGGTCAAAAATGACAAAAATCTTCGATTTTCAGATTTTTGTGTCCGTTCGTTCTTGAACCATCCTAGATTACCTCTCTGCTACTCATATGGTTCAAATCACGTTAAAAAGTACTAAAATAGCACAATTTAATTGGTACTGTCTGCTTTTTTTCCGAAACAAAGTTTTTTTGTTGAGTACAAATAGCTCCTTTCTTCCAGCGATCAGAAAATATTTCGTTTGTGCGATTGCGGCAAGCCATATACCGTTGGAAAGCTTGGCATGTGCACTTCATGAATATTAATAGTCTGTAGCTCTATCTGTTGGTATAAGCCAATCAGAAGCTGTTTTCCATCGCTAAGGAGCTCGAGAAAGCATGAGAACCATTGGATGAAACTGATCACGTGATTTATTCAAGCCGCCTGATTGGCTCGCGGAGTAAACAACATGGCTGCCTTTGTGTAAGATTACACTCGCTTCGATATTGTTTTCGCTCGTCATGCGCAAATTATGGGTCGAACGAAGCAACGCACAGTCCAGTATCATAGCCGAAAATCGAAAAAGAGAAAAGAACACCTTGCCGAAGCTCGAAAGAAACGCTGGGCACCAAGAGAAGAGGCAGACCGCTTCGCTGCATCTGCCTTCGAGTCGACTCGACGAACAACAACAGAAGCACGTGCGTCCGCTGCATTTCAAGAGACCTCGAGGCCGGATTCACCTCAACCAAGTACTTCATCTGGACTTCGAGGGTCCTGGAAGCGTTCATCTGCATCATCTGCTGTACCAGGGCCCAGTGGCAAACGTCCACGCCTCGGTGAAGAAGTGGTAGGTCGTGCATCGCTCGAACACTCACCAACTGTCGCCTCGCGTCCGACTTCAAGCACCATCGTTGATTTCAATGAAGTTAACGCTGTGATAGAACCACTTCTGTGCCCTAAATGTGAACTCCAGGGGGTTGAAATCAGATGTGATTACTCTCAAGTGAAGGGCTTAGCAGCTGTAATGACTCTGTGCTGCAATTCATGTGGTGCCACCTTATCAAAGTGTCATACTAGTAAGAGACTGACATCTCAAAAGACTTTTGAGATCAACAGAAGAGCAGTTGTTGCGAGCATACTTGCAGGGCTTGGTGTTTACAAATTCAACAAATTTTGTGAGTATATGAACCTTTCTGGCATGCATCCTAGGACCTTCCACAACCACTGTGATGTGATCTTCAAGTCCACGCCAGACCATCAGAACTGTGTGAGGTCAGAGGCTGTCAAACATGTGAGACAAGCCTACAAGAAGATCTATCCAGACTTGCAGGAGGATGACACTCTGGATATTTCTGTCTCATTTGGATGGGAGGGGGGCCCTGCATATCAGTCTGGTGGCTTCTTGTAATCTGTAAGTTACTTCCAAGAGACATTTTGACTTGTATCACTTTCATTTGCAAATTTTATCAAATTTAGTATTTGCATGCATGCTGTGTGTCCAAATTTCCTTCCCATCCAAGAACAGAGTAGAAGTGGCTGTTCTACTGTCAAAAGGGGAGCTCAGTGCAGCATGAGAGGCCACCTTGAGGTACATGTCTGCTGAAGGACTTCCAGAGGGCAGACACACAGTGAAGTTGGGTGTTCGCTGGGTTATCAAGTGAAAGAAGTTGCTCGCATGGATGGTGAGCATCAAGGAGAAAGAAAGAAGGAGGAAAGTGAGACTGGCCCAAGCTAGCATAAGAAGAGCTCTGCAGGGGAAGGAGAAGGGCCCTGTATATATGTCTGGTGACTTCTAGTAAATTTCTAGCTACTTCCAAGAGACATTTTGACTACCATTACTTTAATTTGCATTTTTCTCAAAATTAGGATTTGCGTGCATGTCATATCATTGGTGTTTCCTTATTTCAGTCAATTATGGAGGGAAACTCAGAAATTTTGCCTCCATCTTCAAAATATATCATTCTGTGCTTTCATAGAAAAAATTCATGTCTTAATCTAACTGAGATGGCATAACACATCAACAAAGTACTATCTTGAGCAAATTTTGCATGCGGATGTAGATATGTGAAATAAAATTTGTTTTGAAATATATACATCCTGTTTGTCCTTATTTTCTCTCTACTAAACCACTGACCCTATCTTAATGGTCTTTTTGTCACAATTTGGGAGTCCTTTGACAGAGGAAAGATACCCTACTGGAGTCACTAATTTCTTGCAAAATCGCATAAATTTTGATTAAAAAGCCTTAAAACACTTTTTTTTTAAAGTTAAATTTTTAAAAAAATTGATAAATGTCTTCTTTTTAATAGTATAATAATGTACTTTCAAAAAAGAAAGGACAAATATTGCTTTGGATTACCTCCTC